>JBBPJU010001515.1:0-11466 GCA_038088875.1 Austroboletus festivus | reverse complement strand
ACATTGCCTAAATCATCGCCTCATCCTCTTCAATCTTGGCACGAGGGCCAGGATTAACATCCAAGCCACCTATGTTAGATACCTTCCAAACTTGGGACCTTTTGACGCCTACGTAGCTTGGCAGCTCGGCCTCCGCATCCTGCATTCCGCATCAATAGAGGTCGATGTTAATGGCCAGGTAAAGCTGTACCGTCCTTAACCATGGTAGGGCTTTGGTTGGGGCCCCATCAAAGTCTTCTGGGGTACCAAGACGTAACTCAGTGGGTTTCTGAGAGGACATTGGGTTTGGTGAAGAAGGTATAGGGCATACAAGAGGTGGGAAGAAAACTCGACCTGTTTGAGGTTGAGGAGTTGGGCTAAGAGGAGTTGGTACTCTAGGGATGGTGAGTGCCAATGATAACTGTCTAGTAAGATCAGGGAGGTCTGTTGGTTCGTCGTGGATAGGATCGGAGGGTTCTTCTTCGGAGGTTTCAGAGGGTTCAGAGGTTTCTGGTTCAGGTTCTTCGGGGTCCTGGTGAAGATGCCAACTGAGATGTCTGGGAAGTGAAATGGTGGGTGACCTAGAGCAATGCTAGTCGCGATATGAGAGTCTAGTTCTTTTGTTACACTTGTATCAGGTAGGTCCAAGTGTAGCCCTTAGGGTCGAGGGTTCGGGAGTATCGTCTAGTAAATACTCAGAGAGTTCAAGGATAAGCGTCCACTCAAAGTAGGACGAAGACTGGGGTCAGGGAGACAAAGTGGAAGAGAACACTTCGGAGTCTGACAGGGGACAATCACAAGGGAAGTGGTTATATAAGGGAGAACTAGACTAAGGTACATGGCAGCAAATGGACAGGCTTATATAGTGGAGAGGGATGAGAGGCAGTGTGGGAATACTGCCTTGAATGGAAACAAGGCTGTCCATATATGAGTCATATAGAATGCGATGGAACATAAAAGAATAATCGATGAGTCAGAAGATAAGAGAATGACTCATGATGACAAGTAACAGCTGAGTAATCAGGCTGATTACTAAATACAAATGAATAAGTGTGAATAAGAGGATATGACTCAGCCTGAAGATGAATTGGACTTATCCCAAGTAGGATCATCTAAGAGGAAATGAAAGGCTAGAGTTGGTACAACGGTTATATGTAAAAGAAGAAAGAAATCATAACATTACCCCCTTTGTACACTTGAAGCTACCATGAAAGACATCCAGATGAGCCAGCGCACAGCAGCTGGTTTAGTCTCGATCTAGATATCACAGACGTCCCCTGTCATGTTGGATTCAGTGACAGGGTCGTACATGTCGATGAGGGAACCTTCCGACTGGGGGCTGGGAGAACGAGGACAAGGTGGAGACCTCCTAGGATGACCACGTCCCATAGTTCGGCGAGGGAAAGGGATCCCTGGCGGAGGTGGGACTGGTAAGGCAAAACAGGTAGTGGCATGACGGGAGGCAGACGATACAGACGACGAAGACGATGATTGAGATGGGGTGCGATGACGAAGAGGGCAAGAATGCTGGGTATGACCTGGGTGCCATTTAAGGCAATGGATACACTGATAAAAGATGCAATCTACTCTGAGGTGACCAAGGCGATGACAAGAAAAACAGGCCTCATGATAGTGAGGGTGACGTGGTGATAATGGCATGGTGTGGTCACCACCTGACCACCAGGCTTCAACACGATCTACGAGAGCTTGTTCTTCAAGAGTGAGGGGCGACGATGAGGCTGAGGGAGTGGTGGCAGCCAAGTATGCCACGTGTCGTTCACCTCTTTCTTTGGCGACTTCTTCTATGTGTTCTAACATGTGGGTCATGTCTAACTGATGCATCGCATCTTCGATTAGGTGTTGGATGTCCATACCAATATGTCATAGCTTAGAGGTAAGAAGTCTGATGTGGGCGTTTGAAGTCATAGTCCAACTTATTGTCTCGAGGGTTCCACATCCCAAGTGGGCCATAAAGAGGTTATGAAGGGCCAAATGGGGGTGGAGAAGGTCGTTGATAGTGAGAGTGTGTCCAGGGTGGCGGAGGATTTCTATGTAAACTTGTTCTCATTGTGCCTTTTCAAGAAGGCGATCAGTCATGGGCTTGGCATGCATGGGGGGATATGGCATGCCTGGGGGAAGCGTACTGGTAGTGGAGATATCTGCGGTGGTGGTGGCGATGGCTTCAAGGGTGACTAGGGGAGTGACTGAACAAGCAGGGGTCGAAGCGGGAGTATCAATGAAAGAGGAGACGGAAGTGATGGAAGACATTTCTGAGGTAAAGAAATCTGAAGGGTGGTAGTGTCAATGGAGGTAGAAGCTAACAAGACGAAAGGGAAGGATGACGGCTTTTATATTCCTTCAGGGCAGACTTTGCATTTTTCATATCCCGCTCTGGGACCCATGAATCTTCTTCAGCAGAGTACCCTTTCCATCGGATCAAATAGGAGCAGTTCGACAGAGTTCCGCGATGGTGTACTATCTTCTCGATTTCATATTCTTCTTCACCTTCTATTAACTCTGGGGGTGGTCTAGGGAAATTCTTTCCATAAATATCATTCTCATGATAAGGCATGAGAAGGGAAGCATGGAAGACTGGATGGATCTTCCAGGTACTGGGAAGTCGTAGGTGATAAGAGATGGGGGATAACACCTGAACAATGGTAAAAGGTCCTTCTCTCTTGGGCACAAACTTTGGGTTGTCTATTTTTCTTTTCAAATTGCGGGCTTCCAGCCAAACTTTATCTCCTTTGGTGAATGGCGTGAATGGTTTTTTTGATCATGCAGCCATCAGCTGTCTGGCTAATTCATGAGCCACAATGGCTTCTTCTCTGGCTGCTAGAAGTCTTTTGATTCGTTCTTCTACAGCGGGGATTGTGCTTTTTGGAAATATCGTCGGAAGGGCTAAGGGTTCATAACCCATCATGAGGTAAAATGGGGATTTTCCTGTGATAGAATGAGGGCGATGATTGTGAGCAAATTCAGCAGAGGAAATATGTTCTGTCCAGTCAGTGGAGTGGTTACTGCTCACAATACAAAGATAAGTTTCTATTTCTTGGTTGACTCTCTCCATTTCTCCATCTGTCTGAGGGTGGTAGGCGGTGGATAAGGCGAGATCGTACTTTAACAGTCTTCCTAGTTCCTTAGCAAAGGAGGATGCAAATTGTGGTCCTCTGTCAGAGATGATTTTGTCGTATAGCCCAAACCGCTTGTAAACTTTGTGGAAGAAAAGGGTGGCTATCCCTTCTGCAGTGACGGTTTTCTTAGTTGGACAGAGAATTACCCCCTTTGTAAGCCCATGGTTGACCATGACCAAAAGGGAATCAAAACCAGAGGAGAGGGGGAGGTCAGTGATGAGGTTGCAGGAGATTTGTTGAAAAGGGCGCATACAAGAGGATTTAATAGGAGACAGAGGTGGGGTAGAGGGGTGAGTGTTAGACTTATTGGCTTGACATGTGGCGCAGCCAGCGACATATTGGTGGACGAAGGAGGCTAGACCCGGCCACCAAAAGTCAGTGGATACGAGTTGTCAGGTCTTAAGAAAACCGGGATGTCCGGCTGAGGGGTGATCATGACAGCGCAAGACTATGTCATGGCAGAGAGAGGGGGGAATATAGATGCGATTACGATAGGTGAGGAGATTATCTTCATAGTTCCAGTCTGCTAAACGAGTACAGAGGGAGGCTGGAGTATTGGAGAGATTGGAAATGGTTTTCTGGACTAAGGGATCTGAAGTGGATAAAGAAGTGATGCTGGAGCATAAAGCGGAGTCGATAAGATTGACAAAGAGGGAAGGGGGAAGTAAAGTAACTGATGAGTTGTCAGAGGAATCGTCAGGGCATCGATCTGGACGGCGAGACAGCACATCAGGACCAGATAGGAGAGAACCCGGAACGTGAATCATTTTGAGATCATAATCTGCAAGATCAATAAGCCAGCGGGCTTGTCGACAGTTGAGGTTCTGGGGTTGTTTAAAGTATAAGAGATTTTTATGGTCAGTAAAGATCTGAACGGGAAATGGAGAGCCAAGTAAATAATGTCTCCATGCTTTGAGAGCACGAATGACTGCTAGAAGTTCTCGATCGTAAATGTCATAGTTGCGTTCTGTGGAGGAGAAGGTTTGGGAGAGATATGAGCAGGGATGCCAATCACCATTGGAATCTGTTTGAAGGAGGATGCCTCCGGTGGCATACTTAGAGGCATCCGTGGCGATGGCAAAAGGGGCTGAGGAATTTGGGAATTGTAGAACTGGTTGTGACAAGAACAGTTCTTTAAGACTCGTAAAAGCATCGTTGCATGCAGGGGACCAATCCCACTGTTGATCCTTCTTAGTAAGGTTGAGGAGAGGACGGGCTATTTCAGAATAGTGGGGAACAAATCATCTGTAGAAGTTTGCAAAGCCCAGGAAAGATCAGATGTCTTTGACTTTGGCAGGTATAGGCCAGGAGGCAATTCCATCGAGCTTGACAGGATCCATTGCAAGAGAGCCTTGTTTGATGATCATTCCTAAGTAGTCCACTTCCGAAACATTGAAAAGGCACTTTTGTAGTCTTAAGCGAAGATTTAGTTCCCTCATTCATTGGAGGACCTGACGTGTTGTTTCGTCGTGATCCTGTTGGTTTTGTGAGAAGATCAGGATATCATCCATATAGATGATGATTTTTCCAGCAGCAATAAGGTCCCTGAATTCTTTGTTCATAAATCGTTGAAAGGTAGTGGGGGCGTTTTTTGGACCAAAGGGCATTACTACAGGTTCGAAAAGACCTCAGTGAGTAATGAAGGCCGCCTTCCACTGATGTCCCTCTTTGATGCGAATGTTGTTGTATCCCCAGTGGATGTCGAACTTGGTGAAAATCTTGGCATCTTTCAACCTATCTAACAAGTCGGAGATCAAAGGGAGCAGATAGGCATCTCGAATAGTGTGGTCATTGAGATACCTATAATCCTGTACAGGTCTTAGCTTTCCATCCTTCTTTTTAACAAAGAAAAATGGGGCTGCTTGGGGAGAGGAGGATGGGCGGATTTTTCCAGACTTCAAATTTTCATCTAGAAATTCATCTTGGGCTTTACGCTCTTCAGTGGTAAGGGGATATAGCTTTCCAATTTTTGGGATGAAGTTGTTGGTAAGGTTGATTTCGTGATCGCAATCTCTATTAGAAGGAAGAGGGGTGTCTTCATCGGCAAAGATGTCTTTATAAGTGGAGTAGGCGTCAGGTAGAACTACCTCTTTCTTTTTATTATCGATGGCTAGTTGGATTGAAGTAGTTAGAGCTGCACAGGTTAAGGAAGGGTTGGGGATAAAACATCAGTTGGCTAAAACTGTTCTGGATAAAGATCAGAGCAGTTTTAGGTGCGACATGTCTTGTCCTAAAGCGATTTGTGCACATAGGACATCATCTTCGGTTCAATCTAAATAGGCGAAGAGGTGTTCATCTATTAAAGCATCTACGGAGACATGTTTTGGGGGAGGTTTCTGATATCTTTGTTTCTCGTAGAGCCCTTCTCTCTTTTGTTTAACTTGTTCATGGAGGGTGAGGAACTCAGCTGATTGATCTATTTCTTCAGCTATCTGAAGTGTCCTTTCCTTCCAATTGATCATAGGATTTGTTTCTGTTAGCCACAGAAGCCCGAGTATGATGTTTTCTTTTCCACAATTCATAATGTGGAAGGTTGTGTGTCGGAGGAGTCCATTGACGTTAACAAAGAGGGTCGTGGTGAAGTTTATCGATCCTCCTTTGTTTAGGGAGGCATCGGCATTGCGTACTGTGATAGGAGAGGAGAGTTGGATTCAAGGGAGATGATGTTTTCTGACAAAGTTCTAGTCTATACAGGAGATTTGAGCTCCTGAATCGACTAAGGCAGAGGTGGCAACGACTTTGACCATGTCTGATGCGAGAAGGAGTTGGATAGGGATTCACATGGCTTTAATACTAGTACATGGTCGAGACAAAGGAGGTACATGCGTTGCTTTTGTCCTCCTGTCTAAAAATCCATTGCTACTTTTCCTACAACTTGTTCCTCTTCTTCTTCTATTCCAGATTTGACGACTTTGATGTCTTTGGGTGGTACTGCGGGTGGTTTCTTTTCAAACTTAACCCTGCAGTCCTTCGTCATATGTCCTTTTTGTCGACATTTGAAACATCGCCCTTCTTTCCTGCATCTTTCTCGTTCTTCGTCAGTCAGTTTCTTCGGCAAGGTGATAATGTCAACGTCCATGGCATTGGGATCTTTGGTAGTGCGAGGGGTGAATGTGGGGGTAAAGGTAGTATTACCTTTCTTGTGCCTAAAGGCGATTTCAAGTGCCCTTTCTTTAACAGTGGCGAAGTGGGCGGCCTTGGTGTACCAACTGGCAATGGTAGTCAGTATGGTTTCCATGGTATGGACGCGTCTCATCAGAGAGATGGGGATTCCTGATGCGAAGTAGTTAATCAGGACATCGTCATTGCTTACTCCAGCAATGGCAACTTTATTTTTAAAGTTAGCGATATAGTTCTGAAGAGTGGGGTTATACCCTTCCGAACAATTTTCGTAAATCCTGGTCTTGGCTAGCCATGCTAGGGCTTCGCCCTTCGCATCCTTGTTATCGAAGGTATCTTTGAAGGTGGTCTCAAAATCTGTCCAGGATCCAAGAGTGAAGTTTCCTCCAGTTAGCTTAGTTTCTCTGAATGTAGCAGCCCAGGTAAGGGCTGTCCCTTTCTTCATATATGATAGTGCAGAGGCGATTTTCTTGGTGTCTGTGTTATAGATGTTATGGAACGATGGAGGCGGCCCCCTACTCTGTACCCGGAGGTGCTCGATGCCCTGTCTTTTTCTTTTTCTTCAGGACACTTTGCGGAGTTGCAGGAGGACTTCTCGAGTCCCTTGGCCTGGGAGGACTCTTTAGACCGCTGGAATGCCTCTCCCCCGTTACCAGCAAATCAAGAGAATGTTCCCCTGGGGAACAAGGAATGGTTTGCCTGGGATGCCCAGGAGTTGTACGAGTACATAAGGAGACGCGAGAACCAGTTCCCCTTTTGGTTTGAATAATCTTTATTTACTTTTGCTGATCTTTTCTGGAGATATTCGATCTCTTCCACAGTTATCGTTAGTTACCTTTTCCACCCATACCCACTCCACACTGCGACCGCCAGATTAGGTATTACCCTTCTCACTCCTGCTAGATCTCATATCTTCTTTATCGATCCATTAGGAACTCGTCCCACACCCATGGGAGGATTCCCATGCACTGCCCTTCCCTTTTCATTCAGGCAGTGTGTGCCATCAATTACGGTAGTTACAACAGGATCTCATCTTAGATGCAATCCCTCTCCCGGACGCTTTTCGTTCCCTGCCTCTCTAGTGGCAGGTCTGGTTCCCAAGTTAGGGAACCAATTCCCATCCATTCCCCGTTTAGTATATAAGCGCCCTTGTACATTACGGTATTTCCCCAGTTAGATTCTACGCACTCTTACATGGAGTTCTGGCTGTACCTTTGAAGGGGGATTCTTGCCCTTTCATTAAGAGAGTTCTTTTATGACATTGCCTAAATCATCGCCTCATCCTCTTCAATCTTGGCACGAGGGCCAGGATTAACATCCAAGCCACCTATGTTAGATACCTTCCAAACTTGGGACCTTTTGACGCCTATGTAGCTCGGCAGCTCGGCCTCCGTGTCCTGCGTTCCGCATCAAAAGAATCTAACTCTCAACCTCCCCCCCTCGTTTCCACAAGTAGGGAAGTACTACCGCCAAGATTGCACACCAACCTGGATCAGATGACGAACAACCCCCATCCCCCACTTCTCAGACTATACGAAGGGCCCCTATCCCAGATACACTTTGAATCCCCAGGAGCAGAACAACTTTTAGAGCTCCTCCTCTCCCCATCACCGGTACCACAGCGAGTGCTTCAACAGTTACTGGAGAAGCACCCCCACCTTCACTTTCTCCTCAGCCACCTCAGATCAGTAGAAGCCTGACCCCTCATCGAGAGGTGGACTATCAACTATTCTCTGAAGGTACAACAGCACCTCCAGTCCCAACTCCAGCGCCAGCAGGATATATCCCTCCCGACTACTTCGCAGCAAGAACCCACAGGGGAACCACCCAAGTAGGCTCTGACCTCTTTTCCCCTGAAAGCCAGAGAAGGATAGCCGCAGAAGTACACAGGGAACTAGCTGAAGAACGCCAAAGAGAGGAAGAAGAAGAAATGGCTCCTACAGAATTGAAGGCGGCATTACCTGCCGATTTTTCAGGAAATAGTGAAGACATGATCTGGTGGATCACCGCAATGGAAAACTACTTCGCCATAAATGGGGACTTATACAAAAGTGACTTATCAAAGATCGTGACGGCTCTGAATAAGATGCCAAAGGGGTGTGGGAGGGTGTTCGCAGAAGGACACTTTGCCCTAGACAAGAACATTGACGAAAAAGAGAAAACATGGGCAAAATTTGTAGAAAAGTTCAGCAACTCCTTCGTGTCGAAGGAGGAAGTTGCTGACACCCGGAGGAAGTTGGGAAATATCCATCAGGATAAAGGGGCCTCGACAATGAAGAGCGCCCAAAAGTATATACAAGACTTCCAACTCCTCGTGGCCAAGTCCGGAGTGACCGATGAGGGTGCACTCTGTGAATGGTTTGTCAAAGGACTAAACCAGGATATTGCCAGGAATATTATCCTCCTAAAGGAGCCGACCACTATCAAGGAGTGGGTCGAGAGCACACAGAAACAAGTTCGACAATTGGAATAGGTAAGAGATTTATCCGGAGAATGATTCATCCATCAAGGAGGAAATGGAGGAGGAAGATCATCAGGAAAAGACCCCAATGCAATGGACGTAGATGCCATCAAACTATCGCCCATGGAGAGAGCACGCCGCATCAAGAATGGCCTCTGCTTTATTTGTGGAAAGAAGGGGTGTTCCACTCGAAACCACAAGAGACCTGGGTCCACCCGTGCAGCGGAGAAAACCAGGGAGGTCTCAGATGGGGTAACTAAGGACCCACCACGCCCAGATGAGACTGCAGAGTACATACAGAAGGTACTTGATAGCAAGAAGGGGACAAAGGACCAAATCCTCAAGGTCCTTCAGCAAGTCTACGAGGAAAACCAGTACGCTGACGATGAGGAGGACGAGGAAACAGTGGCAAGGGTGCACTTAGAAGAAATAAAGAAGATCAGGGATGATGAACATATGGAAGGACTAACCCAAATGCTAGTCAACAAAATCAGAAAGATAAGGGGTTTTTAAAGAGAGGAGTGAAGACGATGTTTCCCTCCTCTAATGTACCGGACAACACTGTAATATCCCAAGAACGGCGATCAATGACCATCCCTGTCACCATTCGCACACCGTCTGGAATCATCGAAACCCATGCCCTGATAGACAGCGGAGCTACCAGAAACTTCATTAATGCCAAGTGCACCCGGAAATGAAAAATCCCACTAATCCCCCTCCGAGAACCGAGGAATGCTATCAACGCAGATGGATCCCATAACGCTGGAGGAAGTATCACCCAGTGCGGATTCTTAACCATGACCATAGGAGGCAAGACCCAAAGAAGGAGCCTGATGGTGCTTGGTTCCGGCAAAACCCCCATTATTTTAGGAATGGCTTGGTTAGCCGAGGAAAACCTGACCATTGATTGGGAGAAGTGGGAGCTTCTCCTACATGACAACCTTGATGATGTCATGGAAAGACCACTAAGAGTGGCACAGCGATACCTGGCCAAATATATCGCTGAGGACCTGGACAACCCTTCAGAGGAAGTAATCATAAGAGAGTGTCTTGACGAGGAGATTCGCAAGACAATGGTAAGTACCGAGATCGCCAGCAAACAGGTCCTGGAAAACAAAGAACTGCCGAAGGAGTACCAAGAATACCGAAGGGTATTCTCTGAAGAGTCATCGGCGAGTATGCCCCCGCCCAGGAGCCAAGATCATAGGATCGAGCTCATGCCCGACTTCGTTCCAACAAGAGCAAAGAACTACTCCCTAAACCCCGAAGAAAGCAAGGCGTGTCAAGAATTCCTCGACGAACACCTGAAGAGTGGAAGATTACCACATCCACTTCCCCACAAGCTTCCCCTTTCTTCTTCGTGAAGAAAAAGGACGGGAAGCTCCGCCCCTGTCAGGACTATCGATACCTAAATAAGCACACCATTAAAAACACCTATCCACTACCCCTAACCACTGACCTAATAGACAAGGTCAAGGACTCCAAGGTCTTCACCAAGATGGACGTGCAGTGAGGGTATAACAATATCTGCATCCGAAAGGAGGACAGATGGAAGGCAGCCTTCATCACCCCATTCGGGCTATTCAAGCCAACGGTTATGTTTTTTGGCTTATGCACCTCGCCCGCCACCTTTCAAGCTCTAATGGACAACATATTTGCAGATTACCTAGCTGAAGGATGGCTAATAATATACATGGACGATCTCCTTATCCACTCGGCAGATCAAAACACTCACAACGAGAGAACCCGCAAGGTGCTAGCCCGGCTGGCTGAACACCGCCTTTATCTTAAACTAGAAAAATGTTCCTTCAACGTCCATGCGGTAGAATACCTGGGAATGGTGTTGAAGGAAGGAAGCATAGAAATGGACCCAGTCAAACTAAAAGCAATCGAAGATTGGATCGCACCTGCCACCGTCAAACAAGTGAGATCCTTCTTGGGATTCTGCAACTTCTACCGAAAGTTCATCCCGAATTTCTCAAACCTCGCTCGCCCCCTCACAGCGCTGACCATGAAAGGGAAGAAATGGGAATGGACCCCGGAAGCCGACGATGCTTTCCGCGCACTCAAGAAATTATTCCTCATGGCCCCCATACTATGCTACCCCAATACACGAAAGCCCTTTTGGTTAATGACCGATGCGTCACTAGTGGCCACAGGCGCAGTCCTCATGCAGAAAGACAGCAACGGGGATCTCCATCCATGTGCCTACCAATCGTCTACCTTTACCCCAGCAGAACGAAACTACGACATCCATGACAGAGAGTTGCTAGCCATCATCCTTGCCCTCAAGGACTGGCGCCATTATTTAACAGGCACTCACCACCCAGTAACGGTCCTGATGGACCATAAAAACCTCACGTATTTTAAGCAACCCCGTGACCTCTCCTGCTGTCATGCGCGGTGGCAGCTATTCCTTCAAGACTATAACCTGTCCTTAGTTCACACTCCTGGTGGTCAGATGGGCCCCGCGGACTTTCTCTCCCGCCCTTACACCATTGACGACTCCCGGGACCTGATCCAACTTCTCCCGGATGATGTATTCATCCATTCCATTGACATGGAACTCCGTAAACACTTGGACTCGCTCCACCGTGATGCTACGGTGCTCCAGGCGATTATCCGTGTCGAACGGGGTGACCTGGCCTTCCCCCGAACTTCCCCTTCTGACTGGGCGATCCGCGATCGCCGCCTCTACTACCAGGGCCGTCTATACGTCGAGGAGGAATTCCGCCAACCCCTGGTCCATGCCATCCACACGGCTAACACGAT
>JBBPJU010001514.1:0-11468 GCA_038088875.1 Austroboletus festivus | reverse complement strand
AGAGCAGCTAACTTCCTCCTGTGGTCCAAGTGATCTTCTTTGAATGAAAATGCCGCAAGAAATCTTTCCTTGAAAGCCTTCCAGCATTCAGTATCTGGGACCATTCCCGCCTCTTGCTGATTATAGTATGCTTCCAAGAATGTCTTTCCTCCTTTGCTCATCTTATTCAAGGCAGTATTGATTCTGTCTTGATCATAGGTGTAGATATCGTCATTCATGGAGAAGTAATTGCTCATGGTCATGATCCACCATGTTGCATCTTCGGATTCTCCGGAGAAATCTGTTGATAGGCCTGCCCACTTTTCTGACATCTTAATTCTCTCCCTTCTTGTGGGTGGGGGCAGATCAATGTTCAGGGCTAGTATTACGCTTGTGCTGGGTAGGTCCAAGCATAGCCCTTAGGGTCAAGGGTTCGGGGTAGAGTATCATCTAGTGAATACTCGTAGAGTTCAAAGGAGTAGCATCCACTCAGAGTAGGATGAAGACTATAATCAGGGAGACTGAGTAGAAGAGAACACTCAGGAGTCTGATAGAGAGACAAGCACAAGAGATGTGATTGTAAGGGAGAACTAGACTAGAGTATATGGCAGTGTCCAGATAGTCTTATATAGTGTGGAAGAAAGAGAGGCAGTGTGGGAACACTGCCTTGAATGGAAATGAGGCTGTCCATAGATAAGTCATATAGAACACAATAGAACATCAAAGAATAATTGATGAGTCAGAAGATAAGAAAATGACTCATGATAACAGGTAACTGTTGAGTAATTGGGCCGATTACGAAGCAGGAATGAGTAGGCATGAATAAGAATATATGACTCAGCCTGAATATGAATTGGACTTATCCTATTAGGATTATCCAAGTGGAAGTGAAAGGCTAGAGTCAAGTACAAAGTAAAGAGTAAGAAAAAGGTACAAAAGATATGAGAAGAAAGAAATCGTAACAGCTAGTTCTGGTTCTGTTGGGTGTAACATAGCTGTATTAGGTGGGACAGGAGTTGGAGTCCTGTCGGCTGTAATAGTTTCAGTGTTAAGGGCCGGAGGTGTGGGTAGGCTCTCAGAAGGGCAATGATAGGTTCTGGTTGAATGGGGTCGGAGGTTGTGATGATAGCTAGGAGAAGTAGAGCTTCCTCCGATTCAAAGTCTTCGAGATGAATCAGAGATGGGGTGGTTTCGGTAGGTGTTGTCGATGTTATGTTGTTCTTTTCCCTCCGATGGGAGATCAGCAGTGGAGTAAATGTTGACGGAACTTCCCTAGTGGGGATTTGGGCCCACTAGACTCTTCTTGGTAGAACAAGGAGTGAACAAGGTTCAACTAGATCTTTTGTGACGCAATCTATGGATATAGATCCAAGACACAAAGATGCTGCCAAAGTTCTAGCTATCACTTCAACAGTAGACAGGAGACTAATAGAAGTCCAGGATGATTATGGTAAGTCTTGCTGCATTCCTCACTTACAGTAGGAATGGCAGTTTGAACCAAATACCACATAGATTAAACATAGATCTAGTTAGGGGATAGTGGTACATGGGCAGTGCTATTTATAGTGGAATAGGAAACTACTATGGCCATAAAAGGTGACCATAGGAAAAAGGGGGCTGTCTATAGGGTAGAGGGTCACAGAGAGATAAGCATAGATGAAGGAAATGATGACCGCACCAGTGTAAGGGTGCGATCGAAAAGAAACTAAAGTTCGATGATAAGAAACAGGATTCACACCGGGGTAGTGGAAAGGCGTGGATGCGATCACATCCAAGTGGCATTGGTGGGCCACTCTGGCATGGGTGTGGTTTCCTCCAGATGGATCAGTGGTGCTTGGACATTCCACCATCCTGGGACTGCATTGCCTAGTGGTTCCTCTCCCCAGGTTGCCCCCTCCACTTCTCCATTCCAGAACTGGTGCCTCATGTCTAAATTCCCTCTGTAGGTGGCAGTGGAAATGTTGGTGTTGAGCCATGGACAATCCTCTTCATGAGGAAAAGGGGTGGCCCTGTGCAGGTAATCGACATGATGTGTGACACCAATCCTGCATGGATGTGATCACATCCACGCTAGACCAGAGTACTGGTATGAACCTTATCTTTTGTCAATGGACTTTCTTTTCTTTTTGATTGCACTCTTACACTGGTGTGATCTCTCTTTCCTTCACCCATGCTTATCTATGTATAACCCTTCACCCTATGGACAGCCTCCCCCTTCCTGTGACTGCCTCTTATGGCCATAGTAGTTTCTCTATCCACTATAAATAGTGCTGCCCATGTATAGCTATTCCCTTAACTAGATCTATGTTTAATCTATGTGGTATTTGGTTCAACTGCCATTCCTAAGTGAGGAATGCAGCAAGACTTACCAAGAACATCCCAGACTTCTATCAGTCTCCTGTCTACTGTTGAGTGACAGCTAGAACTTGGCAATATCTTTGTGCCTAGGATCTATACCCATAGATTATGTCACAGCAAGTTTGAATGCATGCTAAGGTCATTCAGACAGCATATGCATGCAGACAAGATGAAGGATATGAAACCCACCAAACTAACACAATACTTCCACCATGAATAGCCTTCTTGATATCCCCTCCACTGTATATTACAATAGTCCACAAAAGATAGATTTTTCTCATGTACAATGTCACTCTCCCGGGTACCCCATACCCCCTCATATCCCATATTCTCGGGGATCTCCCGAGGTGTATCTGTTAGGAGGGAGTCAACTGTAGTAGGCTTTCATGGAGGTAGCAGCTGTGTGTCTTCCAACTTTACTTCTCATAGGGGATCCTCTGGGCTGCAAGTTACGACACCCGGAGATGATTATCAACACATATATGCGTAGAGAATGAACACACCAAGTCACCCGCACTATCCCCCATCTTGCCACGCATCTAGGGGCACTCCAGCCCCCGAGTTCATCCGATTCCCACAAGATACCCACGTACTTGTGAAATGGAACATGGTCGAAGTATTGGCCTTGGTAGACCACCTAACAAAGCAAGAAGGAGCCATCAACGAGATGCAGAAAGTAAATGAAGCGCTTACCTTGTGCATCCAAATACTCGAAGAGGCGTTCGAACAGCCTAAAGTCCAAATGACTGCAGCGCAGTCACTGAAATAAGAGCCTCCGACGGAGGGTTGGCGGTACGATCCGGGAGTCGGTCGGTCAACCAGCAGCCTGGGAACAGCGACAAGAATCTCGTTGAGGCTGCAAGTGAGACTAGTCATCTCGGGCTCCAATTCGGATTTCGTCTCCTGTCCTCGTGGTCGACAAGCGGGGCGGAATGGCTGTTCACCATGATCTGAAGACACTGATGGAAAGGTTTAGTAGACTGATACTGGTAAGACAGATAGCCGATAGGACACTGATAATGAAAACTTACTTTGGATCGCAGCTCGGGGCGTTCATATAAGTTTGAGTTTCTTAGTACCTGGGGGCAGTCAAGTTTCAGGATGGTTGGGTTGGACTTAAGAGAAAAATAAACGAGGAACGCACCTTAGTAAACAGATGGGTCTGAAAATGCTAGAGCGCATAGCAAGGCGCCAGGATGTGGTTTGAATGTCAAGGAAATCATGAGTAAATCGAATGGTCAGAAATACCGAGGGTTTTGTTGATGTCTAAATACAGACGAGCGGGAGAATCAGACGTCTGATTCGACGGATGGGTGAGTCCCAGCACGAGCAGGTCAGGTTTAAAAGTCTGAAACATTGTAGAGAGCTGTCTTGTTATCAGATAAGTTAGGTCTGATTTTGCTATAGTGGGAACATTGCTACTGCAGTGATTGTTCAACGAACGCCCACAGCCAGAGCATTGAACGTCTGTCTGATGCCCACTGGCAGTTAGTGCAGCTTACTTCATCTTCCTCGACGTCGCAGAGGCTCTAATACTTACTGAAACGCCTTTATCTCTCTCTCGTCTCTATGTCCTCTCCTGCAGTTCAACTCATATTCTTATCTGTTGCTTTATGGGGTACGACATGTATGCAAACGTGGGTCATCATATTCAACTTCAATGAAAGTTGAGAAGCTTAGTACTTATATCTGATACGGCCTCTTTGAATTTAAGAATCATATACTTCGTTCAGTGGGTAACCACTCAGAGTGTCCAGGTCATCTCATTCGTGATACCTCGTATTCAGGTACCCGGAAGATCAGCGAGTGCTGAAGGCTCTCGTGAGTCCTCATCCAGTCAACTCTATAGCCTAGGCTCAATAATTTGACCAGGTTGCATGGCTTTGGTGTGTAATCCAGACTCAGGTCCGGAAGATCCTGTTCCTGAAAGAAGCACAGGTTGGCAGACACAGTACATGAAATTCTCATTGTGAAAGGAGGTGAGAATGCTTGTATCTCGTTCTACGATGGCACCGGGACTCGATATTCAACTTTCATTGATAGTGTATGACTCCCAGATTGTGGACTTCTGTGATTACAATCGAATTAAAACAGCTGTTCCGTAAGCCGAATATTTTCCGGCGTATGCATAATTAATCAACAGAGTCCCAGCGAGTACTTGGTAAGTGCTCCGAGAATATATTTTAGCCGGATGCACTTTAACGATACGTATTTTGAAGTGGCAAATTCTGTTCACTGTACGCAACCACTTTATATCTTCGGTAATATTTAACAGCAGTTGTACAGTCCCTCGTTGCAATAACCTCCCAGACCTTCTTTACTTATCGGATTTGGAGATGTAAGTACGTTTTTCGCTCTTGGGGTTTTCCTCGCCAACTGTTTGCCTTGATAGTTAGCGATAGAAGACTATTTTACTGGATCCTCCTGGTATGTCGGAAGAAAAACCGTGCAAATTCAAATTCAACAGACTAAAAGGCCACATCCTTGCAGGTACCGGTGTGCCTATTCGAGTTGGGTGAGTCATGATCCGCTGTATCTACTCTGGCATTTCCTCAGTTCATTCTTCTTTGTAGGCGGAGGCCTTGGTGAGTGGCAAATGCTCGGACGAAGGTTGAATGTGACACATTTCCTTCGCTATCGATTTAGCCTTTATTGCATTTGGGTATGTGGCGCCGGTACCAATGGGGGCAACGTCATATCTTATCGCTAAACAAGGATTATGATTCCGACTGCTGCGGAACTTCTCTCTCCTGTGCCCTCTGTATGTGTATTACAATGCATAAACTGCAATAACTTCCCCCTGATGCAAATGACAGAGCATTTTCATCACGTTACAAGCGGTAACAGCTACTGCCGACTTGATAATTGCCGCATGCCTTGTGGTTTTACTCATCCAAAGTCGGGAGCGTTTACTCCGAAGGTCGGGCTCGTGAATCCTATTTCGATGGAATGAGTGGTCTCATTTACAAGGTTGTCTCCTTAAACAGCTCCAGATCTATTTTAGACAAGCTTCTCATTCTCACCATCAATACCGGCGTGTGGACTGCGCTGTTTGCCATTTTCACCTTAGTTTCAGTAAGTTACCATGACAAAATACAAGTTTAGCTTTCATACGTTTCACAGATGCTCGCGTTTAAGAATACGCTAATATATGCAGCACTTTATTTCCCGCTTTGTCCGCTATATTGTAACACTGTACTCGCAAACTTGAATGTGCGTGAATACCTCAAGGCGCGCTCTGTTGTACTCGGTGTCTCATTGACGGATTTCTCGGCCCATGCCGAACCAGTCTTTGTCGCCCATGCGCAGGATCCGACACAGTCGGTGCGTGTCGACCTCGTTGTGCTACTCGGAGTTTTTCGACTCACCCACCATCTGTCTGCCTTCCCCTCTTGTGGCTATCTACCTAGGGAGGCTCACAGCTTACGGCACACGCCGAGATGAATAAGCCCATACGGAGTGACGAAGAGGAACCATCACTGAAACCACAGGTGACTAAATCCGATAAGAGGAGGATGTAAGCGCTGGGGCTTCCATGCTTATGACAAGGGGAAAATAAAAACGAGAGGGTGTCATGTTCCATGCGCATTGGTGAGTGGAAGATTGGACCGTAGTTAATGGCGAAGGAAGTTGTGGCCACATAATAGGGTCGAGACATGCATTATTATATTCTTGCTATTCGTTTAGTAGTGTAACTTGGTGTGTCCAAGAGTGCTTGCCGAAGGATATTGTCATTTGCGACATACTGGATCGTAGCGGCGCAAGCGCCAGTCCCCGACTCCCGCATTTGGATTATTGCATACGCGAAGTCATGTACAAGCGCCATCTGAGCCAGAGTTAAACCATGCTCATACTCAAACTACTACAATTAGTAACGACGGGCATTGGGAACACTTTCGCCTGCAACATAGATGGGAGCACAACTCCTTTGCGCACCCAGTCCTCTTATGTCGTGTGTATAACATGGTTAACAAGACGTCTCCACCTTGTAAACATAACTAAGCAACTCGTTCGTTGCTGCACGTCGCGTGAATTCAGTGCTCTGGTTGGCAGTGCAAACATCAGTTCCGCTCTCCGGAAGACAGAATGAAAGTTGACAGGATAAAAGGAGTTGGATGCACAGGGTAAGATGATTGGATCAAGCCATCGTTCCACGAAACGTCACGCAACGTTATGCTTGCGAAGCTGGAGGGAGCCATCAATGTGGGAGGGCAGTGTGCACTGTAATGCTATTGAGAGAAGGAAGCGCGTTAAGTTGTCGAGAAGCGGTCAAGTTGCCGTGCGCCTTCAACATAAAAGCGAAGAGAACCCGGGCTGCGCTGTTTATCTAGGCGAGCTGAGTACACGCAACAAGCTGAGACAATCGGGGCCTATTCTCGTGGGAAAGATAAAATCAAATGCTTTTGTATGCGTTGGTTGGAAAAGTGTCATCCGTGCACGTCGAACGCTTACACTTTCGCGGTAATGCCGCCGAATCAAATTTGTGGACTACAATCCGGGACAGCTCACGCTCTTGAATCAGCTTTGCGGTTGCTATTGCTAGCTTATCGTGGACGTGTTGCTTGTGTGTCGTAGAATAGACCACTTATTAGCGAGGTTTGACAAGCTAGCCAAAGCTAAGGCGAGAGTACAATCAAGGTTTCTTTCTCCAGTACAGTGTATCCCGCACTATGGACCCAAACAGATCACCGTGGGAATTCAAAACAGTGGACATATGGGCTGATCCTGGTGTAGCTTAGTCAGCAGTATGTAGAGCAGCTTGGCAGCAGAGAGAGCAATCATGGATATTTCCGGCCACGCCTGAGCCTCACCCACTCCAGTGACCTTGAGCGCCATCCTAGAGGTACGGTGGGCCACTTATATCCGAAAACAGAACCGGTATTGAACCCAGAATCGAATAACAAGTAAGTGGCATAGGATAAATAAAGTGTTTTGGTATCCTCTTTCGCCTCAACTGTCTTTTTCTTCTCAAGTGAGGCGATCCTTCTCCTAATCTGCGAGGAAACCGTGCGGAAAGACAACAAACTAACCTGAGACGCGGAACGTGTGCTCATGGGAGATGGTATAGGATAAGAGAAGCTGGGGCTGAAAATCAAGAACAGATTTTAATGGAAATATAAGGGTAAAGCAGGATTTCGTCGCGTGCCAGAGGGACAGTGACCTCATGCACCCCTCGAGATACGCTTTTCCGCGAGCTCGGAAGCGAGCACAGCGTCTGGGTCTCGACCTGCGACCTCGGGGAGGAGAAGCGTGAAGCCTGCAAGTCATCAGAACAAGATAATTACGCTCCAAGAAAAATGCCATAGTATCCGAAATGCAATTGGCATGCTTACTCACCGGCTCCAAGAATGCAACACGCGAAAAAAACTTTTCATTAAAAGGAAAAAAGGAAAATAAGTATAAGCGTGCTGACATAGTAGGTCCGGGAAAATGGACGACGTACTCCACAGGACCCCGGGCGTGCCAATACGGCCGATGAGTGTATTGAAAACTAGTGCTGAGAGAATGGCACCCGTTTTCCCACATGCGGCAGATATACCGTGTGCAAACGCACGGTACTTTGTGGGAAAGACTTCAGCGGGGTAACACTGTATTGTCGTCGGCCGTCCATGTCAGAGCTCCACGTAATGGGAAGAGGAAAAACGGAGTAGCTTACGTAGGTTGTTCTAGACCAGTCAAGGTTAGAGGGAAGGCAATGTAAGTGGGATACCGACAATGTCGTATGCATTATGCCACACTCACGTGTTGGCTCCAAAATTGAAGAAGAACTGGTTCACATGCATGCCTAATCAGCAAAAGAATGTGATTGCAGGTCAGGACTTACCTGCAGGAATGCGAAGCAAACGATAAACGATGCAGGCGACTCTTTCTGGAATGAGTCGAATTTGCCTGCTAAGATACCCACTAGAGGAGTCGAATGGGTAGTCGTACTAAGTGGGCGGAACGTGGGACCTACAGAATAGTGCTGCCATGAGGAATCCCTGGATTTGGATGAGCTTTCGGCCGAGTTTCTCGATTGTCAGCACCGAAACATAATACCCTGGTCATAAGATACGTTCCGAATTTTGAATCCATATGGTGTTCACAGATAGAACCAAAACACATACCGGGCACGAATCCAAGCACAGTAATGATGATATTACCAGTGGAGATTTTGAAGAGCTTCTCCCATGCGGTGCCTGTCTTGCCGGCGTAACCAATCGCTTCCAGCACAACGTTTTGGTTAAGGTTGATGCCATAAAACCTATGAAACCGTCGTTGAACCGACCGCTCTGTCTCCATATAACAAAAACAGAGCTCACGCAATATCCAGAAGGAACCAGCAGACACATGTCCCTATCAGGATTTTGGCGTGGCGCCATTCAGAAAAGTATTGCAAAAACTCTAATAAAATGGAACGTGAGCTATCGTTAATCGTGTGGGCAAACAGTTAGATACCATTGAAGTGAGCCTTTTTCGTGAGTTGAGTATCATCCACATTATCGTTTGATGAGGTAGGTTCTAGTTCTTTTTCTTTCAAGTTATCAGCATCCGTATCCATGTTTTGCGCTTCTTCATAGCGTTTCGACTCGGGAAGTGTCAGACGTTGATACAGCGTGCCAAACGCAGGCACGAGGGAAAGGCCGACAACGATTCTCCAAACTGAGAGTTGGACATGAGGTCGTAGCTAATGAGCAACGGAAAACCACGCACCTCCATCCACCTTAGATGTCTCATCTAAGTCATTCATGACATGCTTATAACATGCAAGGACGACGATCACGACCAAGCTCCCGACCAAGCTTCCCCAGCCTTGATTGGCAAAGATGTATGCTAGGAGTGTGCCTCGTTTGCGAACGGAAGCGCGGTCACTCGTGACCGAAGCGGACATGGGGTAGTCGCCCCCCACACCAATGCCAAGGAGGATGCGAAACATGGACAAGTAAATCAGACATCCATTTGGGGAAAGATCGTCTTGTGCAGAGATTCATTTAAGCGCATCAGTGAACATGGAGTGGACATACTGGTTGGGAGTGAGATACAGAGAATGGTTGCGACGATGATCAACATCAACTCCTTTCCATCTTATCATCATGTGTTAACAAACTCAAACGTGGGAACGATACGGTAATAGAACTTACAGACAACCTTACGGCCGAGGGCATCCGCAAGGTATCCTGAATGTGGAGTCTAAGTTGGTACAGCGAGAAAGCAGTATAGGTGCATACCGAAACCAAATTGACCAATAACGCTACCAATGTTTGCTGCAGCTTTTAACAGACCTGCAAGGTTACTAGGAAGACTCTTTCCTCCATACAACCTGTATTGAAGCATGGTCGACACAGGCTAGAAAAAGAGGTAAACTAAACGAATACAGCGTGGATGTGGGGCATCCGACTTACGTTAATAATGAACAAGTCATAGGCTGATACGATCTCGGTAAACGGATATTAAATCATGTAAAGGCTAGGTAGACAAACCGTCGAGGAAGAATCCAACCTAGGGAGCAAAGGTGTATTATCAACAGGTGGCTCTTTGGAAAGTTGGACGTGGTGACGCTCACCCCAGTAATGCTCAACAGCTTGATTTCAGCCCAGGTGAGGTAAAAGGGAGGCTTGGAATCTGTATCCTGCTCATAGACTTCGAGGGAGGACGTTGGCTTTGTGCCAGCACGATCGGCCATGGCTGTTAGCGAGGGGAGGGAAGGCGCGGATATGAGATAATCAAGGAGATGGGGTGCAGTAATTCTAAAGAACACTTATATATCATTTAAATACCACAGCAGTTTACGTGTTCGGGACACAGCCCTACTGTGGCTGGGTGGTTCGGTTCGTGATGGAAGAACGATTGAAGCGCGCTTGACAGATAGAGCAGCGAAGCGGGTCGTTGGGAAACCTGTCCCGGTGATTGTCATGGAAAAGGGCATGGAGCGAATCGCTCCGTGCTGTTCCTGCCGGGGAGGCCAACAGAGCCGACAATAATTAATCCGGAAGGCTTGGCATCCCAAACATATCTGTAACCGAATAGCCCTCGTTCTGGTTCACGGCTGCCAAGTTAGTCTGGTACTGGAGAGTTGCCACGGTAGACTCGTTTTGGTTCGTCGACAACTTGTGGACCGCTCGCGCGGGACATACGGCGGTATTGTATTTCTCTTTAGAAAGTGTAGCGTATATAGTGAGATCCAGAAAACAAACAAATCATGTTTCAACGCCATTGGACACATGATGTAGGAAAGCGCCCCAAGCGACGAACGTTGCTTATCAACCATATGACTTCTGAGCGTAGCGCTCTGATAGGTTAAACCTTGACCTACACCTTTGCATGCACGTTTCGTCCGGTCATAAGAACATACCTCAACAGGCGCAGTTCGTTCATCATTCGGAGTCCGATGGTTTCCGAACTTGAAAGACTTCTGAGGCATTGTCTCGTGGGTGCCGCATGTTCCGCACCCTGTACCCATAGCGAACGTTGGACAGGATAAGGACGAAGTCAGTGATTCGTTGATTCATCCGTTTGCCAGAGCTAGCAAAAAAGTTCGTGTGATGGGCGAACTTTGGCGTCGATAATCGATTCCACGTGTCATCGATCCATCATTTTGGCCTAACGACCGCCTTCTCGGGCTCGAATTTTGCATCTTGAATCCGTACAACGATCGCGACAATACCAATTCGTGTTCACGCGACTGGATACCATCGATTCTCAGACGCCCAATCCTCGAACAGATCAGGGTCTCGATTCCGGGATCCCGGACAACCACCAGGTCGAGGGCCACAGGGTCGGTGCTCCCTGGACATTCCAAGCAAAACCCCTGTTGGTTCTCTTTTTTTGCTAGTGGCACCGTGTGTAAATATGCACAAGGTTCACAAGCGCTTTTCGGTCGCTGGTTCCCACTAGGTCCAAAGGACTGCCCTACCTCCGGTTGTCGCTATGCAAGACAAATTCACCGTGGTATGGCCCGAAAAGTGCGTGCGTGCGTACCCCCAAGGGCGCTGCACTCCAGGCACCTTGAACTAATCGGGCCGGTTCATAGTACAGTAGACTATCTCATAATGCATAGCATGGTGATGCATAAAACATAGTAATGCATAAGGAAATCTGGGAACCGAGTTTGTACCTGCCAAATTATGCAAAAAAATTGATATTGCATAATG
>JBBPJU010001513.1:0-11474 GCA_038088875.1 Austroboletus festivus | reverse complement strand
TGTACCTTTGAGCGAGGAAGGTTCTTCGTTCATCGAGAGAGTTCTACTGAGGCATTGCCTCAATCACCGCTATATCGTCTACACGCTAGGCACCCGCGCCAGAGCCAACATCCTTTCCGGATTCATCTGCCGCTGTCCTCGCCTCGGCTACGTCGATCATCTCGTTGCCAGAAGGCTCGGACTTCACGTACTGCATTCCGTATCAGATGATTAGTAAAGGAATGGTGGGCTAGTAGTGATATGGGCAGTAGCATTCTTGGCAATAGCACTGGTGGGTTTGAATATGTTGCTGGTCATAATGACTTTTTCTTTTTGGGGTGAACACTGAGATGCAAGAGAAGCAATAAGAGTATTTGGTTGGTTTGTTGGTTTTAAGTGAGAATTTGTAGAAGTCACAGCATTCGGTGGGTTGTTTGTCATCGATCATAGTTTGTGTTTTCTTTTATATGTTTGTAATGTTTCATCAGCATGGGTGAAGTTGGTTTCTGGTTCCCAGGTGTTTTCTGCGGTGGAGTACCCTTTCCATTGCACTAAATAGAATCTGCATCCAGGGTGCCCTCTGTGGTTCACGATACACTCGACCTCGTATTCCTCTTTGTCACCTATGATTTCAGGGGGTGGAGGAGTTCTGGCGATCCCGTATTCGTCATTTTGGACAAATGGGGAAAGAAGGGAGGCGTGGAATACCTTATGGATTTTCCAGTTCGGGGGTAATTCCAATTGATAGGTTACGGGAGACAGTACTTTTGTGATGGAAAAGGGTCCTTCCCATTTTGGGCTGAGTTTCTTTGACAGATAGGGGGTTTTAAGGTTTTTGTTGGATAGCCATACTTTGTCTTCTTTCTTCCAAGGTTTGAACTTTGGGAAGTGGTGGGAGAATTGTTGGGCATTGGTGATTGCAGCTAATGCTTCATCCCTGGCCATTTCCAGTAGTAGGAGATGTTTTTCAAGGGCGGGGTTGAATGTTTTTCTGATTTGGGGATAGGCTCGAGGTTTGTAATCCATTATTAAATGGAACAGGGTTTGTTTGGTTGCGGAATGTACTGAGAAGTTATGGTTGAATTCTGCCATTGGGAGTAGGTCACTCCAAAGGTCCTGTTGTCCTTGGCAGAATATTTGAAGGTAAGTTTCCAATTCTTGATTAACTCGTTCAGTTTCTCCATTGGTTTGTGGGTGATAAGTGGTGGATAGTGCTACATCATAGCTGAGTAGTTGTGCTAATTCCTTGGCAAATGTGGATGCAAATTGTGGACCCCTATCGGAAATAACTTTAGAATGTAGTCCAAAGCATGGGAATACATGCTTGAAAAATAAGGTTGCTACCCCTGCTGCATCGACCGTTTTGGTAGTTGGGATGAAAATTGCCCTCCAGCTAAGTCTGTGGTCCACCATGACTAATATAGAGTCCCATCCCTGGGATAGGGGTAGGTCGGTGATCATATCCATAGAGATGGTGTGGAAAGGGTGGGGGCTAGTGGCAAGAATGGGGATCAGTGGTGGGTGAGATGGATTGTTGATGTTTTTATTTTGCTGGCATGTTGGGCATCCAGTGATGTATTTTCTTACAAAAGTGGAGAGTCCCGGTGTTACACTTGTGCCAGGTAGGCCCAAGTGTAGCCCTTGTATCCCTATGCGAAGAACCTAGGCGAGGGTGGAAAGGAAGGGCAGAGGTAAGTTCCAGAGGTCGGGTAAAGAAGGAGAGCCGGTGATGAGTGAATGTCAAGAAGGATATCACCAGGGATCAGAGAAATGTGATAGATATCGCCATGGGATGGGCTAGGCAGAGGGAGTGGCTGTAGCACTATCTAGGAGATGACTTGGAGATGGGAATCGGTATTAAGGAGAGTCATCAGTAACTGGGGAATTGGTGATGTGATGAGGAGGAGGAGGACTGAGGAACATCACCAATGATCGGAATGATCTTTCAGCAAGATGATAAGGGATGAAGTCATTCAAGGAATGCTTGCTGATAGAAGGGAGTTCTTCAATGAAATGACTGTTGGATGTCTGAGACAAGCAGACAATGATGAAGTGGTATAAGCGATAGATTCAATGAGGTAGAGGGTACAGGGATGTCAAGAAGACATGAGAGGGAATTATGCGAGGGAATAAGGGATCCTCCAAGGGAAGTAGGGAATACCCAAGAGAGGTCTAAGATGGGGAACTATAGTACAGAGGAAGCCACTATATGTAGTAATCAGGGAAGGCGGCTGTGTAGTACAAGAAAGGGAACAGGGTAAAGGGTACTGATGATGAGTCATGGTGACGAGTCATCAGAATGTCCAAGAATACAATGGAACATCAAAGAAGTGCTGACTTAGCCAGAAGAATGGAAGGTGATCAGAGATCAAGGGCTAAGTCAGGAAGAACAGATAAGCTGAGATAATAATGGAATGGATGAGTCAGAAGGGCCAAGGGTTGAACCAAGATAAGAGATAAGAATGACTCATCCATGACAAATATACAATGAGTAATTGGATTAAAGGGAATGTCTATGATGAGGGGAAATCGAGTAAGTGTGAATGACAAGAACTAGATGAGTCAAGAGAAATGGAGCATATCCGCATGGAAGGTAAAGGACTCATCTAGGAATCGGTAGGTAAGCTAAAGGTAAAGGAAGTCAAGGAAAAAGAGTAGTCCATATAGTACTCAGCTATGTCTCAGGAATGAATCATAACATTACCCCCTTAGTAGACTCTGAAGCACCAGCAAAGACAATCCTGAAAGCAATCAATGCTCAGGTGAAAATGGAATAAAACAGGTCTCCTCTTCAGGGAAGTCTCCAATAAAATGGTCATGGTAGTGAGGTCAAGGATGAGCAATAGGAAGAGAATGATTCCTTGCCTTGGCTTGGATACGTAAAAAAAAATCTACATTTTCCAGGAAATCCAGTGCCCCCATTTGATGGAGAGCGCGAATAAGATCAGTAGTGATGGCTAGGTGGATGTTCTGGAGGTAGAAACGCTGACCAGGGGAGAATGGATGAAGAATACCAGAAATTCGAGTACCGGCGAGATGGTGAGCTGCCTGATGGGAACTCAGCGCTTCAAGGTCAGAAAGGACTTGAATACTTTGAATGAAGGCACACTGGAGGGAAGCCATGGGTGATGATAGGTCCCAGAGGGAGTTCAAGGTTCAGATGAGGGCTGGGTCCTGGAGGTGCTGGGAGATCCGAGTGATAATTTCTGGAGTCATATGTTCATCTGTAAGATGAAGAGCAAGAGGAGGGATGGGGACAGGTGCGACAGGATGATCAAAAGACTCAAGGTAGGGGTGACAAGGAATGTCGATTCCATATGGAGGAGGTGGGGAATTGAGTTTGAGACCAAGAGGTTCTGATACGAGTGAGGATTCAAGGATATCCAGAGGGGTAAATGTTAATGGTGACGGAGAGAGACTCAGGCTGGAGCTGTACTGGGACTGTGGTGAAGTGATTCGGGAAGGCATGGTTTGAAGGTGAAACAAGGGTTGGAGAAAGAGAATCAGGGAGGGGATGTTCAACATCCTAGGAACAAGAAATTGATTTATACTAGAGTTCAAGAATTAAAACAGAGTCCAGAAGTTTTCAAGAAGTTCGAGGAACAATTCAAATAGAGATCTCCTGATCATGGAAGTCTGAAGATAAGATCAGGAAAGCAAGAAATCATATAAGAACATTGGTTCGAAGAAGTGGAAAGACGTGATGTGTGAAGTATCGCATCTTCTTCGATTCTAGATTAGAATAGTTAAAAGATAATATCCAGGAGGATGCGAAATCTGAAGATATAATTCCTCGGGGATCTGAAAGGAGAAATCAGATAAGAATTCTTTGTAAAAGGTAAAATTGAGTAGGGTTCTGGAGGTCTAGGAGTCTGAGTGGTAAATGCCTCCGGGTCAAGATAGAAGAATCGAAGAATACAGGTGGTTTGTTGAAAACTGTGAGTTTGAGGGTTCGGGGTTAATCTAGGGGTATCAAAGTGTGGGGCTACCATGTTTGCTTATATCCTTAAGCGGAAGGGGGTCAGTGGAGTTCAGTGTCTAAAGAAGGTAAATGACAAAAATCGTGTTCACCAATACTTGTGTCAGGACTGGGATGGAATGGATAGGGTGACTGGTATATCCAGGAGGAGTTAGGGTCGTTTCTGGGTGTATCAAAATAGAGAGTGGAAGTTTAACAGTTTTCTCTGTTAGGTATGTGTTGGATGATCGGGGTCTGAGTGTTTTCATGGTGTATCAGGGTAAAATGCCATTGACAGTTTGTGTCTGTCAGTGGGATGATGGCAAGTCGGGTAACAGAGATCGAGGAATGGTTGGTGGGATGGCGGGTTGGGTTGGTAACATGGGGTAGAGAAGGGTAAAATTGGAAAATTACCTCCTTAGTAGATCAAAGGTTGACCACGACTGAAAACAAATGTCAGGGGTCAAGAGAGGATGCCCCCTTAAAAAGGGTAGGAGAGGGCAGAGTAGCATGGGTGGGATAAGTGTAAACCACAAATGATGTGGTATGTCAAAGAATAACTATAGTGGTGTTAGCAGAGGAGTATCAACCAGAAATTAATCTGGAGATGTCAGGGGACAGGGGAAGAGTAAAACAAAATGGGACCGATTATCATGCATGCCCAAAGGGCTTATCAAGGGTTCTGGTCAGTGCACAAATGTGCTCGAGTAATGACCTGCATGTCAGTTGGATGAAAGGAATCAAAGGATAAATCCTAATCATAGAAACAATGGTCGGTCGGCGGGTGTGCCAATGGCTCCTGCAAGATGTAAATCTCCAGGCCGAAACACTGTAATTACAAAGAGGCGAAGTCTTCAAGGATCCAGGCTTTATTTGATCAGAGAAGGCAACTTTAAAGTATCTGTGAAATATAAACAGGGTCATTGGGGTAAGAGATGATCAAAGATAATCAAATGATCGGGGTGATGCCACTAATAGTTTCAGGGTTTTCAAAAGAACAGTGGTGTCAGAGTGATGGAGAGATCCAGTGATAGGATCGAGTTATGTTCAGATATCGATAGAGCAGTGTTGTTGTCAAGGTAAATATCTGGGAAAATCGAGTCGGGGAGATATGATCAGGGATTCTGGTTTGGATTCAAGAACATTCGGTTAAGGTTAAGGATAACCCATGTCTGAAGAGACTGGGATCAAGAGATGATGAGAGAGTGTGTCGTTAAGTCAGGTTGAGGAATAATCCAGGTTACCATATGGTGACTAGGACTAGAGGGAGACAGAGTTGCAGGTCATAAGGGAAATCCATATCTCAAAGGGATATGGAACCAAGGGATACAATGAGAGGACATCATTGTGACGGGGAGGTAGCCTGTATCATGACAAGATGATCAGGGTCGGAAGAGATCACAGTGGAAGAGAACACTGTGGGTGGAGACAACGATTGGGATCAAAGAGGGGATAGATCGTCAGAGGTTAATGAGGCGATCAGAAGGCGGATTGGTTGTGTTCTTCATGTATGCTGGCGAGAAGTCACAAGACTGATCATGGAGTCTATCTGATGAAGATTGGGTAATGGTCTACATGAGAGGAACGAGAAGTTCAGGGAAGGGAAGACCTAAAAGGTCCTAATGTCAGGGAACTACCACTGTGGGTGAGGTGGTCAAGAAAGGAGTGACCAGCTAGGCTGATCCAAGTGGGGTCAGGCTGAAGGTGATCAAGGGAATCATGCTGGTTGCTATATATGCCTCAAAGAGGACTTATCATGAGTTCTGGCCGAAATGGATTGGATGATGACTTATATACTCGGTGAAGGCAAGCAATGATTTGGCGGAAATAAAGGAAGTCGGGGTGATCTGAAAGGAAAATTCTGGGAGTACTTTCATAGGCTGTTGGTCTGCGACTGGAAAGTGGGGTAATATGACCAAAGGAAAAAAATCTTTGGCAGGATGCCTACTATCTTGTGGGGTGATAGTCAGGATTGACTAGGAATGACTCTTCAGCATAAGGACTATGCATACTATCCATGCAAAAGACTGAGTGGAGCAAAATGAAAACAGTTCTTCTGGATATTCCAACTAGTTCGGAAGAGGACGAGTTCGATGGAACAGGGGTTGGGTGATTCAAGAAGTCTAGGGAAGAGACTTCGAATATTCATCTGTTAAAAGGTGAAAGACGATCGTTCAGAGTACTTATCCTATATGAAAGGACAAGTGTGGGTAGGATCAAGGTATGCCAAGGGAATATTCCAGATATACATGCACCAAGGGTGACTTATCATGGGGATCTAGTCAAAAATAAAATTTTCCGATTAATAACCTGTATGGAAGGCTGGAAAGCGGCAGGATGTCTAGGTGAAGCAGGAAAGAATGCGCTGGATGGTGCTAGAGTCCAAGATTTCTAGAAAGAGAGCTAGAGAATCAAGATAGGATGTTCGGGAAAGAATATAGGGATTTTCTTCTTCCTATTAGTGCGGGAAGCAGTCGCATCCAGAGATCCAGAAAGAGAGCTAGATGTAGAGATCATCCTTCTACAAAGTGGAAGGTATACGCTTCAGGAAAAATCCAGGAAGAGAACTGGATATAATGGGGCTGTACTTCTTTCTACAAGGTGGAAAGTAATCACCATTAGGTCAGAATGGTTGAAAGGAATGATCTTGAAATCAAGTCATCATGTATGCTCTGTGAGACTTATCATGGGGTCCATCTGAAGAGTTCCAGGTAGTGATCTACATGCATTGTCGAAAACTTGATTCAAAATCGAGGGGAAGGTATCAAAAATGTTTCCATCTTGGGGCTGGAAAACGTGGAGTGTTCAAGGGGATCCAGATAACTTGTTTGGATATTCTCGAAGTCTAGGAGGGTGGCTACATCCTAAGGATGTTCTGGAACCGTCGTGTTTTGCCAGGACAAGCAGTATCAGAAAGATCATGCAAGAGAATGACAACCTAGGTGGCGGTTGCATTCCAGTGGTTCAGGTGGAAGATAGGATCTGGTAATGGTAGTTAAATCGGGGAGTAGTGATCAGATCCGGGGAGGTCGAGGTTAGGTTGTTGCAATGTCCAAGAATATGGTCATGCTTTCAGAAACAGGGTGGTAAAGATCGTGGTAGTACGCAGTGATACGTCTATGATTCAAGGGGCAGGATTCAAGGAATGATGAGCCGGCACACAGCTGCCAGTTTAGTCTCATCCAGGGTTGGTTCAGTTCGGTAAGGATAACCAAAGGTGATCTGGGGTTTTCAGGATTCTAAGGAAACAGCCAGTCAATGGCTTCAGATTATCTGTTAATGTCAGTGGGTGTGGGATCTCCACATTTGCATTGAGGATGCAAGTGGACATATCAATGAGTAAATCAGGAAAGGTTACCAAAATATTTCTAGGCAGTGGTCATGATATGGCGGAGGCAGTTCATAGTAAGGGGGTCCTGGGAAAGCCATTCTGGGAGTTGATAGCAATTGGGATGATCACACAATCGGATGGGGCACTGATTAGCATATGTGTATAGTAATCGCTAGATCAGAGTAATGGCCATCTGGTAGTGTCGGGTGCAAGGAGTAGGAGGGGACATCATGACCATCAGGGATCTATTAACAAGTGGTAAGGCATGATAGCCTTTTGGGGTCAGGTACTGGTTGGGAGTGTAGATGGGGAGGCAACTTAGGCAATACTAGTTGCAATTGTAGATCTTAGACATTTTGTTATGCTTGTGCTGGGTAGGCCCAAGTGTAGCCCTTGTATCCCTATGCGAAGAACCTAGGTGAGGGTGGAAAGGAAGGGCAGAGGTAAGTTCCAGAGGTCGGGTAAAGAAGGAGAGCCGGTGATGAGTGAATGTCAAGAAGGATATCACCAGGGATCAGAGGAATGCGATAGATATTGCCATGGGATGGGCTAGGCAGAGGGAGCGGCCGTAGCACTATCTAGGAGATGACTTGGAGATGGGAATCAGTATTAAGGAGAGTCATCAGTAACTGGGGAATTGGTGATGTGATGAGGAGGAGGACTGAGGAACATCACCAATGATCGGAATGATCTTTCAGCAAGATGATAAGGGATGAAGTCATTCAAGGAATGCTTGCTGATAGAAGGGAGTTCTTCAATGAAATGACCATTGGATGTCTGAGACAAGCAGACAATGATGAAGTGGTATAAGCAATAGATTCAATGAGGTAGAGGGTACAGGGATGTCAAGAAAACATGAGAGGGAATTATGCGAGGGAATAAGGGATCCTCCAAGGGAAGTAGGGAATACCCAAGAGAGGTCTAAGATGGGGAACTATAGTACAGAGGAAGCCACTATATGTAGTAATCAGGGAAGGCGGCTGTGTAGTACAAGAAAGGAAACAGGGTAAAGGGTACTGATGATGAGTCATGGTGACGAGTCATCAGAATGTCCAAGAATACAATGGAACATCAAAGAAGTGCTGACTTAGCCAGAAGAATGGAAGGTGATCAGAGATCAAGGGCTAAGTCAGGAAGAACAGATAAGCTGAGATAATAATGGAATGGATGAGTCAGAAGGGCCAAGGATTGAACCAAGATAAGAGATAAGAATGACTCATCCATGACAAATATACAATGAGTAATTGGATCAAAGGGAATGTCTATGACGAGGGGAAATCAAGTAAGCATGAATGACAAGGACTAGATGAGTCAAGAGAAATGGAGCATATCTGTGTGGAAGGTAAAGGACTCATCTAGGAATCGGTAGGTAAGCCAAAGGTAAAGGAAGTCAAGGAAAAAGAGTGGTCCATATAGTACTCAGCTATGTCTCAGGGACAAATTGTAACACCCGGCCACCAGTAATCACAAGTCAAGAGTTGGATGGTTCAGTGTTGTCCCCCATGTCCCCCGGCTGCAGATGAATGAATAGAGTGGACTAGGTCCTTTCTGGCATTGAGAGGTATGTAGAGGCAGTGGCGGAAATAGAGTTGTCCTTCCTCATAGGTCCAGTCTGAGGGGTGGGATTTGTCGGAAATGTGATTTTCCTTGTATATGCATTGTAATGTATCTAGTACCAGCAGGTCTTTTTCTGAGGAACTCCTGATTTTGTCATGTAATGCTAGGTCTATTTGATTGATGAATAGTTCCTCTGGGAGTAGACAGATCTGGTTATTGTCATTATCAAGGTTTGGGTTTGGCATTCGTGAGAGGGCATCTGCCAGACCCATTTGTGTTCCTGGGAGGTGATGGAATACTAGATCATATTCTTGTAGCAATAATTGCCATCGTGGGTGCTGTCTGGAGAGTTTCCGTGCTTCCTTGAAGTATAGGAGGTTTTTGTGATCAGTTAGAAGTGTTACTGGGTGATGTGTTCCAGTAAGGTAATGTCTCCAATCATCTAGGGTGGTACGGAACGCGGGACGTGAAGCCCAAGGCGCTCGGCGATTAGCTGATCGAAGGCTCCAGTAGCGGGTCTGTAGCGGAGACACACGGCTAGGACCAACAGTCGGGTGGCAGCGGCCTCGTGGTAGAGGATGAGGCGATAATTCAGGGTCTGCCTGAATAGAACTGTCTCGAGCAAGGGAAGATCGTCCACCTTGCAAGGTGCAGCGTAAATGCTTCATGTAAGGTCGCGTAGAATTTAGCTAGAGAGCAAACTATAATACAGGGGCGCTTATATACGTAAATAACTGGGGATGGGAATGTACTCCTAAATTGGATGGGGAATCCGATCAGGAGTAAGTCCAATCCTGTTTGGGAGTGGAGAATGGAAAGCATCCATATCGAGGGAACAATAAGAGATCTTGCACTGCCTCTAGAGAAAGTGGAAGGGCGGTGCAAGGAACCTACTCCTAATTGAGGATAAGGTTCAAACTCTATCTCTAAAACGGATATATCAAACTCGGCAGAATAAAGGAGGAGATAACATCAGCCTCTCGGATGCTGTGTGGAGTAGGTATGGGCGAGGCGATGACTTGCCATAACAGAGAGTGAGGTTGTATATCCTAACGGAGATAGGGGGAGGCCCGTACAGGCAAACTCTAAGTAAGAAAAGGTGAATGGAGAAGAGAAGAAGAGAAAGGAGAAAGACAGGAGGAGAGCCTCCTCATAGGAAAGGGAATGGGTGTTCAGCCCGTAGGAGGAACTCCGCTAGTTCCTCGGCATCCCATGTGAACCACTCGGGGTTCCCGGGTGGAACATTCTCCTGGTTCTCTGGTAACAGAGGAGAGGCGTTCCATATCTCCAGGGAGTCTCCCCACGCTAGCCCACTGGTGAAGTTGTCATCGAGCTCCATTGGCTGCTCTGTAGGATGAAAAGAAAAAGACAGCGTGTCCAACTTGTCGGGGTACAGAGTTGGAGGCCTCACCCATCGTTCCATAACATAGGGTGTGTATTACTTCCAGGAGTTCCTTTTCATAGATGTCATAATTTCATTCCGCAGGTGATAGGGTGCTGGATCTGTATGCACATGGATGGAGATCTCCGTTGAGATCCTTTTGCATTAACACTCCTCTGGTTCCCATGAGTGATGCGTCTGTCATCATGAAGAAGGGTTTATTTGGATCAGGGATTGAGAGTATGGGTTTTTCTAGGAATTGTTTCTGTAATTCTCAGAAGGCATTTTCTTGTGGGGGGCCCCATGACCATTTTATTTCCTTTTTGGTTAATTTGATGAGGAGGCTAGCCTTGGTAGAGAACCCATTGATAAACTTTCAGTAGAAGTTGCAGAACCCTAGGAAGGAGCATACTCCTTTTACTGTGGTTGGGGGGTTCCATTCTCTGATGGCTTTGAGTTTGATAGGGTCCATCTCCATTTGTCCTTCCGAGATAATCATTCCCAGTCAGTGCTCTTTGTATCGAAGGAACATTTTTCCAATTTGAGATAAAGTTTATGTTCCATCATTCTTTCCAGGTGATACGGAATGCAGTACGTGAAGGCTGAGCCGTTTGGCGACGAGTTGATCAACGTAGCCGAGACGGGGGAAGCGACGGATGAATCCGGAAAGAATGTTCACTCTGGCGTGGGTGCCTAGCATGTAGACGATGTAGCGGTGGTTGAGGCAATGCCTCAGAAGAACTCTCTCGATGAACGAAGAACCTTCCTTGCTCAAAGGTACAGCCGACTCCATGTTGGATTGCGTAGAATCTAACTAGTGAAACTCTAAGTTACATGGGCGCTATTTATACGTAAGAGGGAATAAGATGAGAACTTATTCCCCGCAGGGATTTCGGAATACTACCTGCCATAAGAGAGGCAGGGAATGGAAGAGCGTCCTAAGAAGGAAAAGGGGAAAAGGAAATAATACCGTAATTGACGGCATACACTGCCCATGGAAGTAACGGGAAAGGCAGTGTATGGGAATCCTCCCACGACTGTGAGAGAATTACCTAAAGGATCGAAAAAGGATATATGAGATCTATCGGGAGAAAGGAAGATAATACCTAAACCGGTGGATGCTGTGTGGAGCGGGAATGGGTGGTTAGGTAACTGACGGTAGCTGTGGAATAGATCGAATATATCCTAAAGAGATCAATGAAAATAAATAAAACTAAAAGGAACCTATTCCGAATTGAAGGGGAATAGGTTCTCACGCCTTCGCACGT
>JBBPJU010001512.1:0-11476 GCA_038088875.1 Austroboletus festivus | reverse complement strand
GGAGAGGGAGGACGACTTGTGGGGGTATAGACGGAGGAGGACCCGGCTCGCGTCGAAGATGCTCGTCAGACTGGTGTTTTTCAAGAGCATTTCTAAGCGTCTCAAATGCGCCGGGCTACGAATTTTACTTAGCTCCACTGGAATGAAGGCGACCGGAAGATGAAATACATACGTCAAGCCCAAGTTCATCCAGTTCGTGGGCGCTCCTTTCAGACGAGGTGTCTTTGTGACCGTCAACTCGTGCGACCTCGTTACCAGCCCACTGAACGCGACGTGGTGTTCGTGTTCCGCTCTCGATTGCAGAATCTCTAGGGGGCCGAGAGCTATCGGCCTGTAGACGTGTGCCTGGTGTGAATGTCATGATGCTGGGGAACCCAGATGATGGACCACTAGGAGTAAACATTAGATAAATGGGACAGTGGGTAGACGAGGGAGCGCTCAAGTGGGAAGCAAATGCACGGACGTACGGTTATTATGTAGCACTGTGTTGAAAAGGGTATAGCTTCCAAGCGAGAGAATCAGACCTCCCGGCGAGATGACAGTAGATAAATTGAGGGTGGTCTGGATTGAAAACCAGGCACTAGATAAGACAGTTCAACTGGCCGTGACGAATAGGTAGGTCCTTGGGGAACAGACAAAACGTTCGAGTTGACCTCGCTGCGCGTCCGGCGATGTATATGGCAACGTGTTTCGGTAAAGACGGTAAAGAAACAGTGTAAAGAGAGGCAACCCTTGTCCAGCGAACGGGTCCGAGTCGAGTGAGCAGACTAGGGCAGTCTCAGAGGGACATGTTTTTAAACGTCGGCGTTGGGTGAGTGGCCAGCACTCTCGTAACGAAAAATAAATTAGCACGGAACGCGTTCGAACACCGTTTGAGTTGGCGTACGGGTTGAACCATCGAGCGAGTACCCCTGACGTCATTTCACTGGTACCGACTCCACCTTCCCTCTTTGGAAAGCGTATGCGCGGTCTCCAACTCCCATCGTACACGGTTCGATGCACATAAATAACATGTGCCCCCCCTTTTTTTTCGTGCTCCACCTCTTTCCATCTGCTAGTGTGACTAAAATCGGGAACCTTGTCGCAGCATCCATCCAATGCACTGCATGCAGTAACCAGTGGCGACCCCTGATGGAAACATCAATCAAGTACATTATGCCATGTTCAATGCAGATGTCTGTGCTGGGTTCCTCGACTGTAGCCCCTCCCAGAGGTACCCTATCCCTTCTCTAGGTCACGTCCACGCAATAAAATCATGGTGGCTCATCGCGGTATCACATTGTCACCTCGCCGCCAGTCAATGAGATTCATATCCTACCGCGATGAACGCCTTACCTCCTCGTGTTATGATTTCATTCCCTAAGTTCCCCGCGCCAGTGTGCTGGCAGCTCCACAGTGTTCCATCAATCATGTGTAAAACTCACCCATCCCTATCACTTTTCTCAAGGTAAGCTGCCCCCTTGAAGCAGTCCTTTTGCTTGTGACAAAGCAAAACATCTGCTGTATCCGACGGAAGGCTCCAATGTCTCTAATCACAAAGAGTGGTCAATATCGATATGCTTTTGCAATACGTCATTCACGCCTGCTCTATTGATAAACGGATGGCGAGATCGGCTGAGAGTTGAGAACAAAGTATCCACTGAGCTGCATTCGATTCTCCCACTGATAAGAGAATCTACTGATGGAACTGGGGTACAGACCATTTTTATTATAATTCCATCTGGACAAGCACGGAGTCCGCCTGCTAGGGCAGATCCCCGTTGATTCATTAAAGTCAATTGTCCAAACTAGCCGTCAGGGAGATTGGACAGATTTGGAGTGAAAATATTGCATATGACACGGTTCAAGATACATCGCACCTCTGGAACAGATACGCGAGAAAGGGAAGTCATATTATATTTATTGTAATTCATTCGTAGACCAGTACGAGGAAATACATAGAGGAATTCTGTGAACCGTTGGCCAAGCGAGCAGCTATAAAAACAATAGCGAAACAATAAACAAAAGACCCGTCGAAATAACGATTCACCCAGAAGGGTTACGGGCTGTCCTTTCCTCTTGACGACGGAGATATGAGTCATAACACACGCACTTGAAGCTTGCGTCGGGAGCAATAAGAGCAAGAAGCCCAAACTGGCCTGAACTTGGTTCCCAACTTCGGGTTCACTTCGTGCCATCACTTGGGATCTGATCGCGACAACCCAATCTTCTCAAGTCACACATTCGATTAGGATTAGGGTAAAGGCTGGCGCAAAGACCCGCAGTAACAATGAACAGCTGCCTTTCTCCGTCGAGATGATGGTGCGTCGCAACCTTGGCTCCAACCGACTCACGACGTCGTCACATCACGATCACTGGTATATGCCACCGAGTATGATGCTAGCTGCGAATAGAGTTTGTCACCTACATGCACATCCGAGGTCCAGGGATATGGACATGCATTGCTTGGACCTTGGGTACTGAGTCATGCTCATGCTACGACAGACGTGTATCCCACGCTCGTTGCACATGTACCGCATCAACCTATCGATCAGTACAACTCGACACGAGACTATGCCAAATTCGTACGTACCCAAATGGTAGAGTCACAAACGTCCAAACGGCCCGGCTTGTCCAGTCCAGCAGCTTTTGACCCGCGCGTGGGGGTTCTCGCCAGTTACGAAAGGCCATATGGATCGATTTCCGATAGCATTCCTTTCCAACGCCATGTCTGTATGACTAGGCCACCCTACGCATCGTCCCAACCCAAAAAAAAAAGATCTCAGAGACCAAGTCCGAGGCCAAGACGTACACAAACACGCCGACGCCGTTTCCCGCGCCCGCGCAGGAACGCCTCTGAATCACTGTTCCATTTCCTTCTGCGTTCATGAGTGTGAGCACACACACTTGACGGGCGTATGAATCCGCCACACTGACAGGACAGCGTTGGAGCTCGAAAGCGACAAATAGGATCCGATGTACCATTTCTCAACGTGTTTGGGATATACATCACCATACTTTTATTGGTGCTACGAGGGGGATCGAGTCCAACGCACCTAGTTTCACAAATGGATAGCCTCGTTTACCCATGGAACTCCAGGAATAGAATGGCCATCAGTGCATTCTGTCAACATTGTTGGTCGTTCAACGTCCTCATATGTACATACCGTAAACCCAGTCTACAGTAACAAGGCGAGCAAAGTAATCCACAACCACAATACAAGTCACCAAGAACAGAAAAAGAAAGAGAGAAAGAGTGTACAACGAAACGTCCACGACGATAAACAATGCAGTGGAATAAATAGAACTATGGGTGTAAAATGTCCTAATGCACAATACGATTAGTTTGTCAAGGTCCTTCTAGCTCTCTTCTTACTTCACCTTCAACACATGGCACAGAAAAAAAAACGAACACATGATACACGATACTCCAAAAACCAAAAAGAAAAAAGGAGAAAAAAGGTCCTCAACACCGTCCTCGGTCAAGGCAAGACGGGCACAAACACCCATCCAAACGCTCTCACCTCGTTTCCTTTCTCACCCAAATAAAGCCGGGTCTCGTACAACCAATTGACGAATCCAGCAATCCAATCCCGCAAACCGCGCACGTACCGTCGGACCTCGTCATCAGCGGCAAACTCGGGGACCGAAAAGAGCGCTTCTTCTGTCGCGAGAAACGCGTCGACGCTTTGTTTGACAAGCGTGCCTGCCATGGACACGGCACATTCGAGCGGGACGTTGCGTTCGCGCATGAGGACGGTGACGAGGTTAATGTGCGCGTAGGTGGTGGTGGTATCGGACACGGACGGGAACCCTTTGGCACAGGAGATGATGTCCTTGCAGAAGAAAAAAAAAAAAAAGACACCCGAGGACTGTCAGTCACCCCAAGACACGCCTATCCGACGATAACAAAGGGACGAAACACGAACTTACCTCGGACCAAGCACCGATATCACATGCATGATCATACAAGCGCTCAAACAGCGCGCCCCCTCGCAACGTCTCTGACAGGTCCATCTCCCCAGCATACTGCACCAAATCGAGTGCTATTCGGAGCCCAGACGCGTCCCGTCGTTGTTCGAGAAAGGATTCGAGATCGGGGAGGACGCCCTGTACGGCATGCATAGCGAGCTGGCGCCGCGCTTCGAGATAGCATCGCTGGGATTTGACGAATCGGAGGTACCATCCAGGATGTTTGTATGCAATACGGGATAGACGATCCGAGAGGCTGTCCGTGCGTGGTTGTGTCGAGCGGGCAGGAGATGCGACGAGGGGCAAGGATGCACGCGGGTATGTTGGTGGATATTGCCGTGGGGTCAGGTACGAAACGATACGCGCGCGACCCACCATCAATATATATGATGCAATTGATGCAATGATTAAAAAAAGTGAGATCATCATGAAACGGGTAACTATGGGTTCGTGTCCACTTACAGCATGAACGGATCGCTCGTCGTGGTGCCCCCTTCCTGCCCACCGTCTCGCGCGCACTCTCGATCGAATAACACTATTCCGAGTACGTCGGCGACGAATCGCAACTGCGTCGCGTCTGCACATGGATGACACGCTGCTGCGAGCAGCCCTGGTTTCACAGCGTTCCATGCCAAAGAGGGGAACGCGATCCCGGCATCGAGTAACCACTTTTCGGACGCGAGAGACGTGGACCGGCAGTGTTTGTTGGTGCGGAGGTCAAACGGGCTGCAGTAGGACAGGAGGTCGGGGAGTTGAAGGCTTATCGTCGTGGACGTGGACATCCTGACGTGTCAACGCTTGGGATGTCCCCGGGCTTATTCAATGGCAGGTCCAGGGGAAAGAAGAGGCAAAGAAATGATAAATGGCAAGGATTGAAGGCTTATAAAGGTCCTAAAGTCAGATTCATCGGAACTCGAGAGAGATCGGTTCTGTATGTAATGAACAAAGGCGTCTCCGCAGCAACCTGCATAGCTCCGAGGAGGTCCCCCATTCTCGGCCTAGGCTGGGCTTGTGTGTATCGGGCAATTGATACTCGAACCTGTTTCACTTGGTGTCCTTGTCAACGCGGTCGGTCGCTTTCACGTGCACCCATGATGATCAGTAGTCTATATTATCGCACCTGGTACCACTAAGCCATCTTCCGAAACAGCCCCTCTATCCGTTCTCGCACCCTCCCCAACCCAATCAGACCCACCAACACCCCAAGATCGACCGTGACGAGTTCCATCGCAGCAAACGCATACCTTGGCGCAAAGATCTTCCACACCATCAAATGCCTTCTCAACACCGTCGCACACGCTGCACTCCCCAATACCAACATACCAAAATACGCCATCATACCCAGGCACACCCGTAGCGAACCCGTCTCCATCCCCCGTGGTACGGGCACCGGAGCGAGGTTCCACACTGCGACCAGGGGTGCAGCGAGACCCATCAAGAAATATGGGCCCAACGTGTTGATAATGACAGTGGATTGGGACATGGGGGCGGACACGGTGGACGAAAAGATAAAGGCCGTCTTCCATTGTAGGGAAGGGATCGTGGGTTGGTGGCCTGTCCCGTGAAAGGCGTGCACCGCAAGAAGTGCAAGTGGAACAACTTCTGAGAACGAAGGCGCTCGCGTGAACGCGTGCAAGTCAAGGTCGGATGCTGTCGTGGGTGGTTTTCCGGATGAAAATGCTTCTCGGAGGCCGTGCACGTCTCGAACGCTATCCACCACTTCGAGATGTGCTAGTAGAGCTATGGTTGCAAGCCCCAAGACGATCTGTCCTGTGAGTTGCGTGCATAGCCAGACGACACTCAAAAAGATCGTCCAGAGCACGAGATAGGGCGACCCAAAGGCGTTCGCAAACCCAAGCACGGTCACTTGTGGTTTGTGCTCCTCCCGATGCTCGGATGAGCGGCCCTGCGTGTTGACCTCGAGGCAAACGGGCGATGTCGACCACAAGGAGATACCTCCAAACACGATCGCCGCAAAACATATTCTAGCCAACATGGTGCGTGTCAGACGGAGCACGCTATTTATGCCATCTCCGAAGAAGCCCGTCGAGTGTACCCACTCCAACGCCCAAAAACCAGTTCCGGCAAGTAGAGCGGACGTAAGGACCTGCGGAAAGAATATCCCTGCCAACCCCTTTTCTGATTTCGAGATGCCGAGAAAGCGCCGAATGGCGAATGGCAGGAAGAAGGCAACAGGTGGTGCGACAACCAAGGCAAGAAGGGGAGGCGCGGACGAAGTAGGCGAGACGTAGAACGTCACAGTACAATAAGGATGTTGTTCCTCTCTGCACACGGTACTAATGGCCATCAGTCTGACGCAGGCCGCAAAGACCGCAGAAAATCCAAGAATACGGTACCGAAGGCGAGGTGTTGGTGCAGTGAATCCGGTCAAGAAAGCCGGAACGAGTGATGTAATAAGGAGGAATAGGACAATGCGGTCTTCCCAGACAGTGAAAGAATTGGAAGCGAAACACAGCGCATGCAAAATGGGAACGATGGGGACGGAGGTGAGGTGTTTTCGGCGGAAAGGAGGGCGGTATGAGAGCATGAACGCGATCGTGGACAGCAGCGCACAGCCAAAGAGGCAAGTGTGATCGAGGTGAACGCCTTCCAGCAGATTCTGCGAGAAAAGATGCACCATACCGCCAAAAACCAAACCCGCAGCGCCAGCCCTGAAAGCACCCCATAACGCCACTCCAAGCCGATCCTCCGAATGTATCGTATCATCACCAAGTAGATGATAGGCGCAATAGGTTGCAGCAATGCCTGAGATCATGACAATAAGACCCGCCCCGATCAGAGGGAGACTGAATCGCGCCCAAAGCGTCCGGCAGACCGACAACGAGAGGTGATTAAACTCCCACAAAGCAGTAAGAGAGACCTCGGACCAAGCTGTCATCCAGCTCTCTGAAAGCTGCGACCAATATCCGTCGAGCTCCCCACCTGATCGACTGGCATGATACGTGTCCAAATACTTTTTAATCTGATTCGCATTGAGTTCGAGGGCTTGTCGGATTCCTGGTTTGTTGATTCCGCGATCAAACACTTCTGGAATGATGCTCCCAAGATTATTGAACGGAATGGGAAGACCGAGGAGAAGTGATATTGTTGGAACGAGATCAATCTGTTGAATCGATCGATGAGGGACAGTCTCTCCTGGGAAGACGACAGCAGGAACGAGGCTGCTTGGTAATGACACCGTTCCCTGAGAGAGCGGTACGCCCTTGCTATATATCCAAACACCAGACATGGTCTCCAGAATACTATCGCCGCCATGGTTGCCCGTACGGTCCATGCCGTGGTCCCCGAGTACGACCAGTAGCGTATCCTTGTCGATAGCCTCGACGAGTTCGGCGAGAAAGTCGTTCATTTGCTCCAACTTGGCCTTCATGACCGGATGGTCAGGACCAACGCGGTGACCAGCATGGTCGACGCCTAGACCGTGACCAATGGCAAGGCCCCACTCGTGAGTATGATGCACGACCATGGGCAAAAGATGCGCAATGACGCCCTCATCGACCGTGTGAAGATCTTCGACGTTGAAGGAGTCAAAGGGAAAGGACAAGTTGTGACCAAGAATGTCGGGAAACAACGTCATCCACGTATCATCGCCTGCAAGAGCCACCTTTTCAGTGTATATAGCGCGCACGAGAGAGACGAGCACTCGAGCTGACCTTGCGACCGGCAGCCGTGAGCTGATGCAACAACGAATCTTCATCGATAGCCGAGCCTCCAAAGCTTTCTCCTACATCAACAAACGTCGGCAGTGAACCGGTTGTGAGACCCTTGAGACGCTGGAGTGTCGTCGTCGGTGGGTCGGCATACGCATTAAAAATGAACGAATGGTGCGGGTGTGCAGCGGTGAGCTCGCGAGGGAGCGTGAGGATGTTGTGGTGGTAGGGTGAAGGTGGTTCTGGGGGATGACTGGAGATGAAATCGAAACGCAGCGCGTCAATGATGAGTATGACAGCTCTTTTGTGCGTCGCTAGCGAGGTGCAGTCGTCGTGCGTGCATTCGTTTCTGTCCGGAAGGGACAATCTGCTCAAAAGAAATCCTTTGGTGAACAAGTATATCCCTACGACATGAACGAAGGAAAGCCAAAGTAGGAGACGATATCCTCTGGAAAACATGAACTGACGTCAATGACCACTTACACGAGGACTGTGAAGCACATAGATCACGTGATTGTGTCATTACCCCCTCCTCTCTCGACACGATGCCCCGCAAGGACACAGGTGGAGGGCCCATATCCGCTCAGGCTCAACAAGATCTCGTCTCTGAAGGCATCGAAAACTTTGAACTTCCCAAAAGCATCGTCACCAAGATCGCGAAATCAGTCGCAAGTCATTTCCAGCGTGTGTGTTCCACAACCAAACACCATCTGACGTCGCACGCAGATTCCAGATAATGCCAAGTTACAAAAGGAGACGGTAATTTCGCTAGTAAAAGGATCGACCGTGTTCATCAACTATCTAGGTGCGTAACCGCGAGAATGCGGGTGCCACGAGTACTGAGGAAAGTGTTAGCCGCAACGTGAGGTCGAGCCTTTTGATTGGTATACACCATTGATGGTCGTTTCCGTTAGTGCGCATGACGTTGCCATCTCAAAGCAGCACAAGAGCATCTCTGCGTCCGACGTGCTCAAAGCGCTGGAACTAATCGAACTTGGGGACCTGGTCGACCCACTACAAAACGAACTTCAACGTGACCCGTCTTTATGCTCCATCTCTAATTCGTTCTCTCACCATCCAGGTAGTATACAGGGACAATACAAAGGGAGACAAGAATCGAAAGAACAGCGTCGTCAGTAACAATATGAACAAAGGGAAAGCAAAGGAAGGTGAAAGCATATCGTCGGCCTCACGGTCAAAAGGCAAGGCCAAGGCCACTTTGTCGTCACCGTTCACTACTCAACCTCGACTGGCTTCCCAACTCGAATCGGTGGTATCGCACACGAGCGAGGATGTCCACATGGGCGTACCGGCAGGAGAGAATGAAGATGTCGGCCAAGGTGGCGTTGTGGACGGTGGTGAGTACGGTTCGGAAGTGGTAGATGAAGTAGAAGACCAAGCGGAATATGATGACACTGAAGAGGAAATGATGGATGTCGTAGCAGAGGAAGCAGAAGAGTTAAGAAGGGACGCGACGGAGCTGGACGACATTGACCCAGGAGAAGGCGAAAGTTGAGTCCCAAATGTAACTTGTTCATATACGAACCCATCGGGTTATCCTGATTCACATGTACTGGGGCCTTGTGATGGCTGACGTAGAGTGCCAGAGGGACTCAAGGTCGAGTTGGTCTTGGATAAGTCCTCCCGAGATAAAGAGCCTTGGCAGCCAAAAGTATCTCATGGATACGCCTTCTGCCTCGAACCTGGGTAAGCTAACTCCGCCGAGTAATCTGCAGAATGAAAGTCGGGAAGATGAATTACCCAAGCGTTCACGTCCTGGTGATGTCGTCACGTGCTAGGTTTATCATACATGTAACTAAGAGCCAATAACTACCGATCTAAATATTTTTTATCGAAAAAAACACTCGAATGACATGCTATCGTTGTAAATGATCGTACAGTAATACACAAGCCACAGGTACCGCGTGTTTTACATGGACTGGATGCTGCGGAAACGGTGCAGGGCTCTGAGTTGCTCCCACATTCGAGCAGCCGTCCCGGGTATCTCCAATTGGTCCATATCATGATCATCAATCGCGAAGACGATCAGCATGCATGCGACAAGATCTCGTTCATGCCACTGCGCGGCTTCAAGTCTTGGCTCAGCAGGTTCCGGTTCTGCTCCTGTCACAATCCCCCATACATTATGGTACTCGAAGATGAGCTGCATGCGGTAGGCCCAAGTGAACCAGTGGCCCTCCTTGAGCACCACGAGCTCCGGAACATAGTCCCGAACTTCGCTGTACCGCCAGTACGGCGGTGCCTGATCAGGAGGTGCTGGCGACTGGATTGGACTCGGCAGCATGTTGACTTTGGAGTCTGGCATGGATTAGGTTGTGATAGGGTTTATAGCCGTCTGCGCGAGAGATAGCGTGCGAGTTCGAAAATAGAGCGGTACTAATGTTTCGAGCGTAGGGCGGAGCGCTCCGGGGAACTGGTGGTGGGGTGGGGAGTGTGAGAGCGAAGTGTGAGTACAAAGTTACAGAGTGTTGACGACGGGGCTGACGAGGTACGAAGGCAGGATGCCCGCTGCAGTCTTTTTGTGTCCTACTGAATTTCATAATCTATACGGTTAGCTATGTAGGCACTGCCTCGCGGTAGGGCAAGTGAGCACATGGTGAACTCCACTGAGCACATGGTAAATTCTACAGAACACATGGTAGCATCAAACATATGGCATTCAGTAACGTATAAAATAGAGGGTTGCAACCAGGGGGAACTGCAGCGGGCATATTACCTTCGTGCCCCATCATTCTTAACACCGGAAAGAAGCTTTGCCGAGCCGGTGAACTGAGTATCGAACTATGCGTTGGAGAGGGTATACGTCATTTTTCGATACGAACAGTCGAGCTTATATAGTACAGGTGTTCATAGCTCGAGAATGCAAGAAAACAGAGAAAGTATCGTAAAACAAAAGGAAAAGGAGGGTGAAGGGGCGTACTCGGCTCTAGAACGTCTACGTCGAGTTCGTGGAGTCGGCGCGCAACGGCTGCGCGGGCGTTACACTAGACCGCTTGAAATAAGAAGCAATTATTCACAGGGAAAGATCTGCTCCGACAGCCCTCGGTACGACAGGTCATGCATATATCCAATGCTTGTCATATTCAGATTTCAGACTGACAGGCCAATACAGAAAGGGAAGAGACTGAGTCAGAAAAAAAGAACATTTTGGATATAGAGATCTGTGACAAACTTACAGTCAAATACTACCCTCAAGCCACACTAACACCTGCTTTCCGCTCTTCTAGTTCAAGCGATTCCGATTGCCCTGCATCCAAAGCCGGCGTCTCACCTCGGTCCGGGGCGATATCCGTGAACACGACCGAAACCGCAGAAACGGCCGTGGATCGACTGGCAATAAACTGTGATCCCAAACCGAATCCAGTGTCTATGTCCTGCAGATGATCACGGACGTCATGATCGTATAACACTCGTACACCGATAATGAACCGAGGCATCATGATGTACGAGGCGATGATAGACAATCCCAGAAAGATGGCTGCCGAGGTGTTGGTCGGCGATCCGCCATTTAATACTGCAAACACGATATCAAACGAGAGATTCCTAAAAGGTGAGAAGGGAGCATGTGAATAACGAACGATATTTGATGAAGGGAAACGAGGGGCAACACGTACACGAGAAAATAGAGAATGCCTTGTCCCACAAGTCGCTGCAGGTACCGGTTGGGATTCCATACCTTGGTCGCCTTGTACATCTCAATTGACTGTTTCAAAATTCGAGCGATGGCGAGAACCATAAGCACGGTGCTAAAAACAAGTTCCGGAAGAACCAAGAACAAGTACACCATGGAAGGTGCATTTCGATATGTAGAATTGCAAAAAGAAAGGTAAGAG
>JBBPJU010001511.1:0-11479 GCA_038088875.1 Austroboletus festivus | reverse complement strand
CAAGTGTATTTGACTAATATTGTAATGAATTCAATGTTATAAGCTGTTGCATGGCCATCCAGGACAGCCATACAGGTGTGGAATACATTAGTATACTAGCCATCACTTCACTATTGCTCAAATACCATAATTATATATAAAAATACATATTAAATGAAATTGAGTGTACTTGAATGATATTGTAATGAATTCAATGTTATGAACTGTTCCATGGCCATCCAGGACAGCCACATGTGTATAGAATACATTAGTATACTAGCCATCACTTCACTATTGCTTAAGTACCATTATTATGCTTAAAAATACAATTTAAATGAAATTATGTGTACTTAACTTATAATATAATGAATTTAATATTGTAAGCTATTTCATAACCATCCAGAATGGCTCCTTTTATAATAGAGTTCAGCTCTCATCATTAGATGAGGGATTCTCATGCATACTACCATAGTTAGCCTTTATGGCAATGGTTGCCCCTTTATTTGTCTAGATCTTTATCTTTATGGATGCCTATTTCCTTATAGCCTTCTTTTTATAGGCTATCATTTTCCCAATGATTTTCCAGTGGAGTCTTATGCAAAGGACCCCTTTAGTATATAAGTGTATATATATATTATGATAGTCTTAGCTAAATTCTATATGATCTTATATAAATAACAGCATACCTTAGAAAGGTGAATAAATTAACTTTTCTTGAGAGAATTCTAGCAAGGTTTCAGTTAAATCTTCACCTTCACTTCTATGAGTTAGTTACTATCCCTTGGCATGCTATCCTCTCAGTGTGCATTGAGTTCAAGTTAAGACTAGAGACTCTAGATTGGATTATAGTTCTATGACTCCACATTTTATATTCCATATCACTATCACTTAATAGTAGATAAAAGACTGATACAAGTCTGGAATAAATAGAAGTCTTTAACTGCATTTTTTACTTAAGAATATCAGATTAATCAAATACCACATATATTAAATGTAGATCTAGCTAGTAAATCTACTATTACAGACAATTATATTTATAGAGTATGAAAACATAGGTATAGCCATAAAGAGAGGTCATAGAAAGAGAAAGACTGTCTGATGTTATTATGCTTAAGCTGAGTAAGCCCAGGCATAGCCCTTCTAGTGGTTAGAGGCATCACAGAAGGTGTTATGATTTATTCCCAGAGCTTAGCTGAGTATTATAAGAACTACTCTTTTTTCTAGACTTTCCATTTTCTTGACTTACTTATACTATTTTCTAGATGAGTCTACTTACCTTTCATGTAAATATGCTCTGTTTTTCTAACTCATCTATCTCTTGTCATTCTTGCTTACCCAATTTCCCTCTGTTATAGACTTTCCTTTGATCCAATTACTTGATATATATTTATTATAGATGAGTTACTTCTTATCTCTTATCTTAGTTCAACCCTTAATCCTTCTGACTCATCCATTTCATTATCTTGGCTCATCTGTTCTTCCTATTAGTGACTCAGCCCTTGATCTATGATCATTTTCTGCTTTTTTGGCTAAGTTAGCTCTTCTTTGATATTCTCTTATCTTCTTGAACATTCTGATGACTCATTATTCCGACTCATTATCAGATCCTTTACCCAGTTTTCTTTTTCATCCTATATAGCCCCTTGTTTCTGTTTACTATATATAGAGGCTATTCTTGTACTCTGGATCCCTATCTTAGACCTCTCTTTATAATTCTTTGTTACCTTCTGTTATGACTCCCTGATATTCTGTACTCCATTTACTTGTAATCTATATCTTTCTCTCTTAACATCTGATCTCTCTGGGATATTCTTGTCATTCTCTTGTTTAAATCTTCTAAGTTTATGTCTCACTCTTGAGTAGGCATATCATTGATCCTTTACTATGATCTCTGGTGATAATCCTCAGTTATCCCTCTTTTCATCTCATCACCAGTCTTCTACCTTTCTGATGGCTTTTTAATCCTCTTATTACCATCTCCTCAACCATTGCCATTCCAGTCCTATGGTAGTATTCCCTGCCTTCCAAGACCTATGAGTAATGTCTATTGTTTCCTAGATCTGTGGTGATGTCCTCTATATATTTTTGTCTATCACCACCTCTTCTATTCCTCTAGATATCCCCTCTCTGTTGCATCCTTTCTATAGACTTATCTTTGCCCTTTTCCTCTTGCTTTTGATATCTTGACTATCAGAAGGGCTATGCTTGAGCCTATCCAGCTGAAGCATAACAAAAAGAGGTGAAAAGGCAAAGGTAAGTCTTCTAGGTGAAACAACCTCTTGAGAGTTGTATCTCTAACCAATCAACCAGAGCCACTATCAGTTACCAAAGCTATAGGGATTAGAGGGAAGGAGTTCTTTATATCACTTTGGCCTTTAGGTCTTTAAAAAAAGGGAATTCTCCAAAACCACTAAACTGGAGATCCAGTCTAGTGACTTGGGCCTTTATATACTATCCTACTGTATGTACGTGTTTGGTTCTACCATAACAGGAACAATGAATAGGAATATTCTAAAATATTAAGGTTTTTGTAAATATCTATGAATCTTAAGATATATCAATATAATAAAGAGAAATGAAAGTGGTGCCACTTGTGGCAGAGATGTAGAGGGAAGACCCAGTTTCAAGGGTTTCACTAGCCTCTTACTGTGACATGATCTATGGGTATAGATCTAGACATGAAGACCTTTCTGATGTTCAGCTGTCACTCTGCAGTAGACAGGAGACTGATAGAAGTCCGGGAGGGTTATGGGAAGTCTTTCTAAACTGCAGCCCTCACTTAGGGATAGCAGGTAGAACCAAATACCACGTAGATTAAACATACAGTAGATCTAGTTAGGTTGTTACTGTACAAGGCAGTCATATTTATAGGAGAAGGAACACTACCATAACCATAATAGGTGGTCATGGGTAAGGATGGAGACTGTCTGTCTTTGTTAGAAGGGGAAGGCATAGGTGGGGGATAGTAAGATTGCATCAGTGTAAGGATGTGATCACAACAGAAAATTGTCTTAGAGATAAGGTTCATACGATTTAATCTAGGACCTGGATGTGTCACATCCAGGCAGGATCAGTGGGCCACTCTGGCGTGGGTGTTGTCTCCTCAAGGTGTATCGGCAGTGCTTGGGTGTTCCACCATCCTGGGATGAAATCCCTAAGGAGTTCCTCTTCCCAAGTTGCTCCCTCTGCTTCTCCTCCCCAGAATATGTGCCATCCGTCCTTGTCCCCTCCATAGGCGGCAGTAGTGATGTTTCCATTGAGCCAGGGTCTGTCCCCTTCATGAGGAAAAGGAGTGGCCCTCCATGGGTAATCCACATGGTGCATGACATTACCCCATCAATAAGGTTGATGAACCTCATTGATCTCATTCCAATCCATCATCCACCTAGTTAGATCCACCCTCTGTGCGACTGGGGTAGAGATGTTAGGGGTGTCCAGGTGTGTTCTCTCTGCAGTAGGGGCAGGTGTAGTTGGGACAGGCGGGACAGAGATGGTGGGGGCTTCCACACTGGTAGCATTGATAAGTTCTTGTGGAGGAGCCTGGGGTGTCATTTTGTCAGATATTGATTTGACTGGAGAGAGATCGCTTAGGTCACAAAGGGACTCTGGATAGGGGGTTGGGTGACAGGGTGGTGGAAGGAATAAGTTGTCTGGGAGGGGCATTGCTGACTTCTCCTTCAGATCTCTCCGAAGTTTCAGGCACCTTAATGTCTGTAAGAGGTTGGGAGATATGAATCAGGATGGAAAGAAGATTCTCTCGCTTCTCACTATCTTGTGATTCTCCAGTGAGCCATCTAATCACCTCAGCCTCAAACAGGAAACTGCTCTCATTAAGAAAGGTGAACTGTCTAGCAAATTTGATGTCGATAAATCCTTGCTGTCCCATAGTTTGGGGTAGTTGAAGGTAGACAGGATAAAGTTTTCCGAAGAAGGTGGAGGCAGGGAGTTTCTTGATAAAGTATCCCAATCCACAGAAGTGGAGTGCATCAAGGGTTTGGCTGCCTGCCATGTGGAGATTTTCTGTGATCACCTCAGTAATGTTTTCCACACCATTTTCTTCGACCAGGGGTCTTGTGGAGACATAGCTTCGGTAGGTGTTGATGAGGAGGATGATTGATGATAGCTTCCTCAGTTTAAGGTTTGCTTCTAATAGGGCCAGTCCTTGGGGGTTGTCCAAAATGGTGGCATAAGCGATCCTCCTATAAGAGGGTGGAAGGATCTGCAGATTGAATATGTCTTTGATCAGAGCGAGGATAAGGGACATAAATAAAGAAGAATATGAAGGTGTGAGAGGAGAGATTGAGATCGTCGGTGTAGAGATCAAAACCAATTTGAATGATGAATTTTAATGTTATTAAGATTAGAAGGGAAGGTCGTCTGTAAGGTAGGAAGAAAGGAAGAGAGTGGTTGATGAGAAGAAATGGAATGATGGGCTAGTAATGATAGGGGCAGTTACTGATGTAACAGTAACAGGAGTGGGTCTTGATGTGTTCCTGGGTATAATGGCATTTTCTTTCTGGGTCGAATACAGAAATAGAGGAGAATTTGCAGATATAGCAGTTGGATTTGTTAGTCTTGAGTGAGAATTTGTAGAATGGGCAGTGGAATGTTGGTTGCTTCATGATAGTTTGTGTCTCTTTTTATAATCCCTTAAGACTTCGTCGGCATGGGTGAAGTTGTTTTCTGGTTCCCAAGTATTTTTGGTGGTGTTGTACCCTTTCCATTTAACCAAGTAGAATCTGCAGCCAAGGTATCCTCGGTGGTTCATGATAGACTCGATTTTGTACTCTTCCTTGTCACCTATGACTTCAGGGGAAGGTGGAGTTCCGGCAGTTTCATATTCATCATTCTGGACAAATGGGGATAGAAATGTGGCATGAAATACATTATGGATTTTCCAGGTTGGGGGTAGATCCAATTGATATGTCACTGGTGAGAGTACTTTTACAATAGGGAAGGGTCCTTCCCTTTTTGGGCTGAGTTTCTTAGATGGATAGGGGATTTTAAGGTTTTTGTTAGACAGCCATACTTTGTCCCCCTTTTTCCAAGGTTTGAATGTGGAGTAATTAATGGAGAACTGCTGGGCATTGGTGATCACAGCCAGAGCTTTATCCCTGGCATTGCTTAGTTGGCTTAGGCAGTTTTCAATAGTGGGGTTGAAGGTCTTTCCAATGGGTGGGTACACCTGAGGTTCATATCCCATAATAAGATGAAATGGGGTTTGTTTGGTTGCGGAGTGTACAGAGGAGTTATGATTGAATTCTGCCATCAGGAGTAGTTCACTCCACCGGTCTTGTTGTCCTTGGCAGAATTTTCTTAGGTAGGTCTCCAGTTCTTGATTTACTCTCTCTGTTTCTCCATTGATCTGGGGGTGGTAGGCAGTGGACAGGATAACATCATATTCAAGTAATCTGGCTAATTCTTTTGCAAAAGCCAACACAAATTGGGGGCCTCAGTCCGAGATGACCTTTGAGTGTAAGCCGAAACAGGGGAATACATGTTTGAAGAATAGGGTGGCTACCCCTGCTGTGTCGACTGTTTTGGTGGTAGGGATGAAAATTGCCCCCCTACTAAGGCCATGGTCCATCACGACCAAAATAGAGTCCGCCGGTCCGGATTTGGGTAGGTTGGTGATCATATCCATGGATATAGTATGAAAGGGGTGGGGGGCAGTCGCCGGAATGGGAATTAGGGGTGGGTGTGATGGGTTGTTTATGTTTTTATTTTGTTGGCATATTGGGCATCCTGCTATGTATTTCCTAACAAAGGTGGATAGGCCAGGCCACCAGTAGTCTCGAGAGAGAAGTTGGATTGTTCTGTGTTGTCCCCCATGTCCTCCCACTGCAGAGGAGTGGATTGCTTGGACCAGGTCTTTTCATCCATCTGGGGGAATGTATAGGCAGTGCTGGAAGTACAGTTGTCCCTCTGTGTAGGTCCAATTGGACTGGTTGGTCTTATCGGGGATATGGTTCTTCTGGTACATGTGTTGGAGGGCCTGGAGCACCAGGGGGTCTTTTTCAGAAGATGCTTGGATCTTATCTTTCAGGGCAAGATCTATCTTATGTATGAATAGTTCCTCTGGGAGTAGTTGTAATTTAGAGTTGTTGTCGGTAAGATCCGGGTTTGGTAATCTGGACAGGGCGTCAGCTGGTCCCATTTGGGTCCTGGGGAGATGCTGGAAGATGAGATCATATTCTTGTAGGAATAGTTGCCATCTGGCATGTTGCCTAGATAGTCGTCAAGGTTCCTTAAAGTAGAGTAGGTTTTTGTGGTTGGTAAGGAGGGTCACTGGGTGATGAGTTCAGTGAGGTAATATCTCCAGTCATCTAATGCATGTATTACCCCTAGTAGTTCCTTATTGTAAATGTCATAGTTTCTTTCTGCTGGGGATAAGGTTCTTGATCAGTATGCACATGGATGTAGGTCTCTGTTGGTATCTTTTTGCATTAACACCCCTCCTGTTCCCACTAGGGAGGCATCTGTCATTATAAAGAATGGCTTGGATGGGTCTGGGATCGATAACACTGGCTTTTTGAGGAACTGGTCTTGGAGTTCTTGAAAGGCTTTTTCCTGGGAATCCCCCCAATGCCACTTTGTTTCCTTCTTAGTTAGTTCAATGAGAGGGCATGCCTTTGTAGAGAATCCCTTGATAAATTTCCTATAGAAGTTACAGAATCCCAAAAAGGAATGTGTTCCTTTTACAGATGTCGGAGGATTTGTCATATCCATGTCTCCTGACTCCCATCCATCTCCCTGACTTGCCTTCTGGCCCCTGCCCTCATCCCGACCCCTGTCCATCATCCCTGACCATCTCTGGTCATATTGTGATGTTCCAATGTTCAACCCAGTCCAACTCTGATTGGAACCCTAACCAGATATACTCCGATCCCAGTCCTTCCCAGAACCTTCAGAATTCCCACAGTCCATGTGTAGCACAGCTCCGGCTATAGTGAGCACCCAGTAGCATTTTCCTATGCTCTCTTCTTGTTCCCTTTATATATTAGTACCTTACTTATCCTCAGAAGTCCTCTGACTCCAGGATATGTTCCTTTACTCCTACATAGCCATATCACTGCCTCTGGCTTCTCCTCTCCCTATCTCCAGACTTTTCCCATACATACTTGTCTGTCTTGTATATAAGTTCGGATATCTCCTGTATGATCAGTAGTACAAATATCAGCTAGAAATACAACCCCTCACCTTACACTCTGAGCATGTTCGACTTCCTGCTCCTCTGGTCATCCATCTCCTTAATCTCTGGACCTCATTCGCTCTCCTGTGGGAGTTGCCTTCTGGCACTCCCCGGAGTTGAATCAGACTTCATCATTACCCCTGGTCACATGACCTTCCTCCAACCCCATGTCCTCCTTACCCCTGATCCTAAATATATGGAACATGAACCTGCAAGGGCATGACACATAAGTCCTGTGCCAATTCCACACCCCCTCTGCTTTATACTCCATCTCATCTCCATCCCTCGGACCTCCGGCCCACTCCCTGGTCACTTTCTGGTCACTCCCTTGTTCTTCCCCTCAACTCCCTGTGCTCCTCCTCTGGAGTTGTTGATATACCTCTGGACATCACAGGAGTTGTCCCAAACATCTGACCTCCCAGACTGGAGAAGACCTGGAACCCCCAAACGAGCTCTAGAGGCCCCATCGGGCCTAGGGTATGAGGTAGAGAGGTACAGTTCTGACACTATCCCACCCAACCTACTTTCCAGGACAAGAAATATGGCCGCTGGCACACAGAATTCATCTCCACAACTACCAAGGAGGTGAAATATAATGACAAGAAAAGAACAATAAAAGAAAAGAGAGTCCACTTCCTCAATAAACATGTCAGAGAACACTGGTACTACTGTCACTATGACTCATGCCCCTATCACTGGCACACCAAAAACTACTATTGAGACCCCCCTCACACTAGTGGTAGCTCTGTTTGGTATTCCCCCCTCTGAATCTACAATCCCCCTTATTACCGCCAAAGTATGCAATGCATACAACCTCTCCTCTATACCCCATTTAGAAAGAGGGTATATTTATCACAATCTTCTATTATCCCCTTATATAGCAGCATGGCTCACTGCTAATCGCTACTCCCCCACTGTCATTCCTTTAAAATCCCTGCTCAATGCCTATGAAGTCTACTCCAACATCCACTCCACTTGTTCCTCCCCCTCAGAAAATAACTATGTCAGCCCCTTCTTCACTTCCTGCCAACCAGTTCTGGCATCACAGTTGTTACGATCCTCATTTTTCTTGCTATTTTTCTGATTATTTTCATATTAATCTTATCTTATCTTTTAGACTTAGAACTTTTTCACTCTCATGGGAATTACTTCCCTTATATATTATTCGGGTAAACCCAACTATGCCTATACCTTCCCCTTTTCGCTTTCAGACTTCTTATCCATAAGGGGATAGGAACATATGTTTCCCTCATTGCTTTAATCTCCATTTCTTCCATGTTTCAGAAACATGCTTATTTAATTTCCACATGCTTCTCTTCCATTTCATGGCAGTGCCATGCTTTTTATGACTCATTATGACTTATGCACACAGCCCCTATGGTATGATTCCATTTCTCTTTTATCTTATTGGCTGCCACACTTGGCTGTGCACATTGCCTTCTATATGTAATTCAGAACCATATCCTATTGGTTCCGCATTTAGGTAAAACCAAACATGTACATACATTTAGAGTAGTATATAAAGGCCCAGGAGCGCTAGACTGGTTCCCCAGTTTAGTGGTCTTGGAGATTTCCCTCTCTAAAGACCTTCCTCTAAGAAGCAAGTGGTTACTAAGTCATTGTAACCAAGACTATCATCTGAGAAATACTAGTGCTTGAGGCATTAGACTCTTGAGGTGTTTCAACAGTTGGTTTACCTCAGAGTCCTCATTGGACAGGCCCTCCACAATGGAGGATTCAACCAGGTCATCAATGACTTCCCCCTCATCCCAGTCCACTCCATCATCTGGGAGTTGGTCAGCCCCCTCCTCCCCAATATTCGAGCAAGGGTCATCAAGAACAGAAGGTTGATTCTCCATGCCTGCAGAGGTAGTGGAGAAGTTGTGACTACTAATCCAGCACTGCCTCTTCTCTCACCTGCCTTCCCAACCTCTGCCTTTCTCCCCAATCCATTACAATTAGAGGGGTCACACCCTCCCACTCCACAAGCACACAAGCACTCGACTGAACCCCCCATCCCCATCCCAGACCCAACTACTCCACCTCAAATCAACCTTCTTCAAAGGATTTTCTCACTGCCAGCCCTCTGCTGAGGCTTACCCCCCCCTCTCTAGGAATATCCCTGAGGATAACAACATCAGTACTGCATTCCACTGCATACAATGCAACTTTGCTCACCCCTCTGTCTGGGATTGTCCCTACTCCATCTGCTCAATCTGTTTCAGAAGAGCCCCAGGTCACCCTCCATACTCTTGCCCCTCCCTCTCCACCCCTGTCCCCCAGAGTTGCCCCAAATGTGAAGGCACCCACCTCCTTTACTGGAGGTGTCCATTCTTCACCTGTCCCCACTGCCATGAAACTGCCCCTGGCCATGCCAGCCCTGACTGTCTCATACTCTGGAATCTTACAGGGACTAATGGACTTGATGGATGAATGGAATCATCCACTTTACCCAGATGAGGAGGATAATGTTATGGAACAATGGAGATGACCCCCTACTCCCTACCCAGAGGCGCTGGACACCCCCAGCTTTTCCTCCATTCCAGCAACTATGGTGATGGATACTGACGACGACTTCTCCAGCAGACTTGCTTGGGGAGACTCCCTTGACATATGGAATACTTCTCCACCTCTCCCTGCCAATCAGGAGAATGTTCCCCTGGAGGGAGACTGGTTTGTATGAGATGCTCAGGACTTGGAGGATTTCCTAGTGTGGATCCAAGATGCTTTCCCATTCCTATGAAAACCTCTCTTTGTCATCTTTTTGTTATCTTTCATTGGATATATTCAACTACTTACAGCCTCTTCATTAGTTACCAAATTACCCTTCCTTCTCCATACAGCATCTGCCCAATTTGGTATTACCTTTCTCTTTTCCAAAAGTCTCATATATCTATATTAGATACTTACATTGGCAACTCCCCATGTTCATGGGAGAGTTCCCATACACTGCCTTTCCCCTTCTCTATGGGCAGTGTATGACATACTCGAACCTTACCCTTTCAGGACGCTCATCTATTCCTTGCCACCTTTTCTGGCAAGACATAGTTCTGATTTCCAGAAGGGAATAGATTCCCATCTATTCCCATTTATATATAAATAGTGCCCATATAACTTAGTACTTTTCCTTAGTTAGATTCTACGCAATCTTATGTGAAGTTTAGCTGTACCTTGGAAAGGTGGATGGTTTATCTTTCCTTGAGAGAGTCCTCATCAGGCATAGCCTGAATCATCACTTCATCATATTCCACTTGGCTACCAGAGCCCAGGAATCGATCCTTGCTATGTGTATCTTCTTTGGGCCTAATCTAGAAGGCTTCAATCTCTTTGTTGCTTGACAACTCAAGCTTCATGTCCTGCATTCCATATCAACAAGCATATATAGAGATCCTCCATTACCCTGGATATGCCTTAGCCATCAATGATATCCTTTACCCTCATTTAGCACTTCATAATCTTTTTATAGCCCATCTGAAATATGGAACTATAGAAACAATGAGTCATATTATAACTTTCAATGCACATATGGCCCTTTATTCATCTAAATTAAGACATATTGGAATGGAAGTTCAGTCATTTATTGAAGATGCCATGCACCAGCTGGATATGATCTATCTACTTAAACAGATTGACAAAGTTGCCAGAGAGAAAGGTGAACAATCTGCTGCTTATTATGCTGTGACCACTCCTTCTGCTTTATCATTCCCTCTAGATCTACAAGAACAAGCTTTGCTGGATCATGTTGAAGCCTGGTGGTTGGATGGAGATAATACCCTGCTTTTATCCCCTCAACATCTCTGCTATCATGAAGCCTGTTTTTCATGTCACCATCTTGGTCACATCCACATAGACTGTGCCTTCCATCAATGTGCCCACTGCCTTAAGTGGCACCTCAGTCATACCCAGCAATGCTGCCCATTATGTCACCATACCTCATCTCAGTCATCTTCATCATCATCAGTATTGTCAGCATTTCATCATACTACTACCCATTTTATCCTTCCAGTTCCACTCCCTTCTGGCATTCCATTTTCCTGCCAAACTATGGGACATGACCATCTTAGAAGATCTCCTTTTCATTCTTATTCTCCCAGTTCTCAATCAGATGGTTCCCTTATTGACATGTACAACCCTGTCACAGAGTTGAACATGACAGGGGATGTCTATGACCTTTAGATAAGACTAAACCAGCTGCTGTGCACTGACTTATTTCTTGTAGTAGCTTTGAATGTACAAAGAGGGTAATGTTATAATCTACTTAGGAGTATACTTTTCTTCATTTATGATTAACATGTACAGTTACTATTG
>JBBPJU010001510.1:0-11488 GCA_038088875.1 Austroboletus festivus | reverse complement strand
ATGTAGTGAGGGTGGTGTTGTGGGTTATGTCTCCACCAGTATTGGATATCCTGTCTGCATTGACATCACCTATGATCTTGGATAGGGGTGGAGTTCCTGTGATTCTGTATTCTTTATTCTGGACAAATGGGGAAAGAAGGGAGGCGTGGAATATATTATGGATTTTCCAGTTCGGGGGTAAATCCAATTGATATATCACGGGTGAGAGCACTTTTATGATGGGGAAGGGTCCTTCCCTTTTTGGACCAAGTTTCTTTGATGGATAAGGGGTTTTAAGGTTTTTATTAGATAGCCACACTTTATCACCTTTCTTCCAAGGTTTGAACTTTGGGAAGGTGTGGGAAAACTGTTGGGCATTGGTAATTGCAGCTAAAGCTTCATCTCTGGCATTCTCCAACAGTTTGAGATGGGTTTCAAGGTTTGGGTTAAAGGTTTTTCCTATCAGTGGGTAGGCCCTTGGTTCGTAGCCCATCATTAAGTGAAATGGAGTTTGTTTGGTTGCAGAGTGTACTGAAGAATTATGATTGAATTCTGCCATTAGGAGTAGTTCACTCCAGAGGTCTTGTTGTCCTTGGCAGAATATCTGTAGATATGTTTCTAGTTCCTGGTTTACTCATTCAGTTTTCCCATTGATTTGTGAATGGTATGTGGTGGATAGTGCGACGTTGTAATTAAGCAGTCTGGCCAGTTCCTTAGCAAATGCAGATGCAAATTGTGGGCCCCTATCTGAGATAACCTTTGAGTGTAATCTAAAGCATGGGAACACATGTTTGAAAAATAGAGTTGCTACCCCTGCTGTGTCAACCATTTTGGTAGTCAGGAAGAAAATTGCCCCCCAGCTAAGTCCATGGTCCACCACAACCAATATAGAGTCTGTGCCTTGGGAAGGAGGCAGATCAGTGATCATATCCATGGAGATGGTGTAAAAGGGGTGTGGGCTGGTGGTGAGAATAGGGATTAGGGGTGGATGTGACGGATTATTGATATTTTTATTTTGTTGGCATATTGGATACCCTGCAATGTATTTCCTGATGAAGGTGGATAAGCCTGGCCACCAATAGTCACAAGATAGGAGCTGGATTGTTCTGTGCTGTCCACCATGCCCTCCTGCTGCAGATGAGTGGATGAAGTAGACTAGGTCTTTTTGGGAGTTGGGGGGTATATATAATCGGTGGCGGAAGTAGAGTTGTCCTTCCTCGTAGGTCCAGTCTGAGGGGTGGGATTTATCAGGGATGTGGTTTTCCTTGTACATGCATTGTAGTGCATCCAACACTAATGGATCTTTTTCGGAAGAAACCTTGATCTTATTGTACAGTGCGAGATCAATCTCTTTGATAAAAAGTTCCTCCAGAAGGAGACAAATTTGGTTGTTGTTGTTATCAAGGTTTGGGTTCAGCATCCTGGATAAGGCATCGGCTGGGCCCATTTGTGTTCCTGGGAGGTGTTGGAATAGGAGGTCATATTCCTGCAGAAATAGTTGCCATCGTGCATGTTGTCTGGAGAGTTTCTGTGCTTCTTTAAAGCATAGGAGGTTCTTGTGATCAGTCAGAAGCATTACCAGGTGATGAGTTCCAGTTAGGTAATATCTCCAGTTGTCTAATGCATGTATTACTCCCAGAAGTTCCTTATTATAGATGTCATAATTTCGTTCTGCAGGTGACAAGGTGCTGGATCTGTATGCACATGGGTGAAGATCCCTGTTAAGATTTTTTTGCATTAACACCCCTCCGGTTCCTATAAGTGAGGCATCTGTCATTACAAAAAATGGTTTACTCAGGTCAGAGATGGAGAGTATGGGTTGTTTTAGGAACTGTTTTTGCAGTTCCCAGAAGGCATTTTCTTGTGGGGGGTGTCACACACCAGGTGGACTACCCGTGGAGGGCCACCCCTTTTCCTCATGAAGGGGATCATCTGTGGCTCAACACCAATATCGCCACAGCTGCTTACAGAGGGAACTTAGACATAAGGCATCAATTCTGGAATGGAGAAGCAGAAGGGGCAACCTGGGAGGAGAAACCATTGGGCGACATGGTCCCAGGACAGTGGAATGTGCAAGCACCACCGATCCACCTAGAGGAGACAACATCCACACCAGAGTGGCCCACTGATCCTGCATGAATGTGATCACATCTACACCTGACCATTGTTTTGGTATAAACTTTATCCCTTATCTTTGGACTTAGTTTTCTTTCCGATTGCACCCTTATACTGGTGCGATCCCCTCTTCCACCACCTATGCTTATCTATGCATGCCCTTTGCCCTATGGACAGCCCCCTCCTTCCTATGACCTCTCTTTATAGTCATAGTAGTTCCCCTCTTCCCTATAAATAGCGCTGCCCTTGTATAGTAAATTCCTTAACTAGATCTACATTTAATCTATGTGGTATTTGGTTCAACGGTTGCCTCTGAAGTGAAGGTCACCAATAAGACTTACCCAAACCATCCCAAACTTCTATCAGTCTACTATCTACTATTGAGTGACAGCTTGAACTTGGCAAAGTCTTTGTGTCTTGGATCTATACCCATAGATTGTGTCACAGGGGGCCCCATGACCATTTCGTTTCTTTTTTTGTTAATTTGATGAAGGGTCTGGCCTTGGTAGAGAATCCATTGATAAACTTCTAGTAGAAGTTGCAAAACCCTAGAAAAAAGTGCACTTCTTTTATGAACATTGGGGGGTTCCATTCTTTGATGGCTTTTAGTTTTGTAGGATCCATCTCCATTTGTCTTTCTGAAATAATCATTCCCAGGTATTCAGTGCTTGTTGTGTCAAAGAAACATTTTTCCAGTTTGAGGTAAAGTTTATATTCTATCATTTTTTCCAATACCTTCTTAGTTCTTTTATCGTGGGTTTTCTGATCCAGAGAGTGGATAAGGAGGTCATTCATATATATGATGAGCCACCCCTCAGCCAGATAGTTGGCAAAGATGTCGTCCATCAATGCTTGAAAGGTGGCTGGGGAGTTGCAGAGACTGAAGAACATTATGGTTGGTTCGAACAGCCCTATTGGTGTGATGAAGGCAGCCTTCCATCTGTCCTCAGGTACTATGCAGACATTGTTGTATCCCCATCATACATCCATTTTAGTGAAAATCTTAGATTCTCTTAATTTGTCAATCAAATCTTCGATAAGGGGTAGTGGATAAGCATTTTTGAATGTATGCTCATTCAGATACTGATAGTCTTGGCAGGGTCAGAGTTTTCTGTCTTTCTTATCGACAAAGAAGAAAGGGGATGCTTGAGGAGATTTGGATGTTTGGATTTTCCCACTTTTAAGATATTCTTTGATGAACTTTTTGCATGCTTCTGTTTGTTCTGGGTTTAGAGGGTAATTTTTTGCTCATTGGGGTGTGAATGATGGGAGGAGGTCAATATGGTGGTCGTAGCTTCTCTTAGGAGGGAGTGTCATAGTTGCTTCCTCGGAGAACACCTGTTGGTATTGTTGGAATTTGTCTAATAGTACTATTTCCTTTTTTTGTTCTTTTTGGGCAAGGTCTATGGAAATAGTAAGTTTGTGGATTTCTTCCTGGTCCGTACAACACCAAATAAGCACCTCTTTGTTTGGTTCTTTGGCTAGATTGGTAGTGAGGTACTTGATCAAGTATCTTTGCTCTTCAGGATTGGTACTCCTTTTTCCCCCTTTGAGTTCCCGATGTACCCAATCTATTATTGGGTTATGTTGCATCAACCAGCTCATTCCCAGGATTATGTCAGTTTTCCCACTTTTGATAACCAAATAGTCTTGGATTTCCCTTCTTCCTCCTATGGACATAGTGATGGTAGCTTTGTGGGTTATGTCTCCTCCAGTGTTAGATGTTCTGTTCACGTTGACAGCAATTCTCCATAATTTTAGCTTTGTGAGGGGAAGTCATAATTTTTGGGCAATGGGTTCATTGATGAAGCAGTTGGTTGCTCCACTGTCGACAAGGGCTTTTAGTTCAGTGGTTCCTGGAAGTATTTGAATGGGAATGGTGATTGACTTTCATTCTATAGATTGTACATTCCAGGTCTTAGGAGAGTTACACACTGATTGAGCTCTCCGAGCTAAAAACCCTTGGCTCATTCCACCCTGTTCCTGAGTTCCTCTGTGCTTATTTTAGTGACAGTTTCTTCCTCCTCCTCTCCTTGGTAGACAGGTTCTTTGTACACTTCTTTGAGGACCTTGATGATGTCTTCTTCTTTTATGTCTTTGTCTCTGAGAACCTTAATGTAATCGGCAATAGCTGATGGTGCAGGGGTGGCGGAGATTTCCTTGGTTTGTTCCTTCTTTTGGAACTTAGTGTGGGAAGATGTTCCTGGTCGTGGATGGTTCCTGGTGGAGCACTCTACTTTGTGACAGATAAAGCAGTGATTTTCCTTTACGTGTTTAGTGTGATTAAATGGGGATAATTTGATGATGTCGACATCCATTGTGTTAGGGTCATGTGCTTCCACTTTGTATCGATTCCCTTTCAGGTCTTGAACTCTTTCAATCTGTCTCATTTGCCTGTGACTGGATTCGATTCAGCTTTTAAGAGTTTTTGGCTCCTTTATGGCTATTACTTTTTCTGCAATCAATGGATTGAGGTCTCTGACAAACCATTCCATAAGAGCGGTATCATCCATCATCTTAGCTTTTTTGGCATAGAGTTGGAAGTCCTGTGTATATTCCTGCAACCTTTTTGTCATAGGAAAGGAGTCTTTGTCCTTCTGTTTAAGAGCAGCTAACTTCCTCCTGTGGTCCAAGTGGTCCTCCTTGGATGAAAACGCCTCTAGGAATCTTTCTTTAAAGCTTTTCCAGCCTTCTGTATCTGGGACTGTTCCTGCTTCTCGCTGATTGTAGTACACTTCTGAAAACATCTTTCCTCTTCCTTTGCTTATCTTGTTCAAGGCAGTATTAATTCTGTCTTGGTCATAGGTATAGATATCGTCATTCATGGAGAAGTAGTTGCTCATGGTCATGATCCACCATGTAGTATCCTCTCCTTCTCTGGAGAAGTCAGTAGGTAAGCCTGCTCACTTTTCAGACATCTTTGTCCTTTCCCTTCTGGTTGGTGGGGGTGGGTCAATATCCAGGGTGAGATGTTCTTCTACTGGTTCCATTGTAGCTGTATTAGGTGGGACAGGAGTTGGAGTCCTGTTGGCTGTAGCAGCTTCAGTGTTAAGGGCTGGAGGTGCGGGTAGGCTCTCAGAAGGGCAATGATAGGTTCGGGTTGTATGGAATTGGGGGTTGTGATGATGGCTAGGAGTAGTAGAGCTTCCTCCAATTCGAAATCTTTGAGATGAATCAGGGATGGGGATGTTTTGATAGGAATTGTCGACATTGTGAGATTCTTCTCTCTCGAATGGGAGATCAGCAGTGGAGTAAATGTTGATGGATCTTCCCTAGTGGGGATTGAGGCCCACTAGACTCTTCTTGGTAGAACAAGGAGTGAACAAGGTTCAACTAGATCTTTTGTGATGCAATCTACAGGTATAGATCCAAGACACAAAGACTTTGCCAAGTTCAAGCTGTCACTCAACAGTAGACAGTAGACTGATAGAAGTCTGGGATGGTTTCAGTAAGTCTTATTGGCGACCTTCACTTAAGGGGCAACCATAGAACCAAATACCATGTAGATTAAACATAGATCTAGTTAAGGAAATACTGTACATGGGCAGTCATATTTATAGGGGATGGGGAGGACTACTATGACCATAACAGGCGGTCATAGGAAGGGGGGCTGTCCATAGGGCAAAGGGTGTACAGTGATAAGCATAGGTGGTGGAAAAAGAGATCACATCAGTGTAAGGGTGCAATCGAAAAGAAATAAAGTCCATAGATAAGAAATAGAACTACTGTAGTACTTATTGGGTGGATTTCAGGCATGGATGCAATCACATCCATGTGGCATCGGTGGGCCACTCTGGTGCAGGTGCAGTCTCCTCCAAGTGGATTGGTGGTGTCTGGATGTTCCACCATCCTGGGACGAAGTCCCCCTGCAGTTCCTCCCCCCAAGTACATAGCTCCCTCTGCCTCTCCTCCCCAGAACTAATGTCAGCTGTCTGGGTTCCCTCCATAGGTGATTGTGGTGATGTTGGCGTTTAGCCACAGTCTGTCCCCCTCAGAAGGAAAAGGAGTCGCCCTTCTGGGGTAGTCCACATAGTGCATGACAGAACTTATATACAAGACAGACAAGTATATATGGGGAAAAGTCCAGAGACAGGGCAAGGAGATACCAGAGGCAGAGTAAAAGTCTGTGCAGAAGTGTAAGGGTCATATCATGGAGCCAAGGAGCTCTGGGACAGCATAATGATAACTGAAAGACTAAACTATAAAAGAGAAACCTAAGCAATGTCACCAGGTACTACCAATGGCTGGAGCTATGTATGCTGTGAGTGTGATTGTGGGAAGTCTGATAGTCTGTGTGGGAGTGATGAGGAGCAAATATAGGGTGTAGGGATAGGGGACCAGAGATGGTTGGAGTAGGCCTGGGAGGGGGTTGGAAGTATGGATATGACAGAGAGATAAAGAACTGTTGTGCTCAGTGATAAGTTTGGTAGATTAGTAAGGCATGATGTGCTCAGATGTTACAGAACATGAGACACAGAGCCTTATAGTGATGTCTTGGTCTACAATTGGAAGGTTTAGCCTGTATGCAATATATGATAATAAGATAGCACATTTTCTATAGTGGAATTGATCATAGAGGATCAATCTCAGAACAAGATGTCAGAAGTGCTAGACTGGAGACTAGCAAGAATATCTCAGCTGAAGTCTGGTGAGACTGATATTCAACTGAGGAATGGCTAAAAGCAAAAGACAAGCATAATGTCACATTTTCACCTATCTATTCTCGGAGGGCAATACCTTTTTCCTCAGAAGGGGACAGACTATGGTTAAATGCTAACATCACCATGGCAGCTGTGATGCAATCTATGGGTATAGATCTAAGATACAAAGATTTGCCTATGTTTGAGCTATCACTCTTCAGTTGACAGAAGACTAATAGAAGTCCAGAAGAGATTGGGTAAGTCTTACTATGGCCCTTACTTAGGGATGGCAGGTTAACCAAATACCATATAGATTAAATATAGATCTAGTTAGAAAACTACTGTATATGGCAGTCATATTTATAGAGAATAGATGATACGGAATGCAAGATGTGGAGTTACAGGCGTTGAGTGATGTACAAGTCCGTCACTCTGAGCTGTGGTTTGTACTGGATACAGACAGCAAGGATAGACTCCTGAGCAGTGGTAGCAAGATGGAAGACAGTGAAGTGGTGATTTAGGCACTGCCTGACTAGAACTCTCTCAAGAAAGGGAAGATTGTCCACCTTTCAAGGTACAGTGTAAGCTCCACATAAGGATGCATAGAATTTAGCTAGAGAGCTAACTATGTTACAAAGGCACTTTATATACTAAATGGGGAAGTGTGTGGGAATGTATCCCCATAGTGGAGCTCCTCCATAATGGGAATAGGATTCGCTCCACTTTAGGAGTGAGAAATGGAAAGCATCCTGATAGGTAGTATCAAATGGAATCATGCACTGCCTATGGAAGAAAAGGGAAGGGCAGTGCATGGGAATCCTCTCACATATGTGAGAAGTCGCAAACATAAAGTCTAGATTGGATATATGAGTTCTACGGAGATGAGGGAAGGTAATACTGAATCAGGCAGATACTGTGGGGAGTAGGTAGGGTGATTTGGTAACTAACCGGAGCTTTGGGGGAACTAATATATCCACAAGGGACTCTTGAGCAGAATTGAAAAGTAAGTAAGAGAAGGGGAAGGAAAGGGGAAACTGGGAAACATCCTAGAGAAAGGGGAAGGGTCTCTTCTAACAGAGAATGTACTCAGCTATCTCTTCCATGTCCCAAGTGAACCATTCTGGATTTCCCGGTGGGACATTCTCCTGGTTATCCAGGAGTGGCAGAGAAGCATTCCACAGGTCTAGAGAATCTCCCCAAGTGAGTCCACTAAAAAAGTCTGCGTCTAAGTTCATTGGCTGCTCCAGCAAAGAGGAAAAAGATGGGGCGTCCAGTTCATCAGGATATGGGGTGGGGGGCCGGGTCCATCGTTCTGTAACATTACCCTCCTCCTCTGGGTAGATGGGATTATTTCACTCATCTACTAAACTATTCAGTCTGGTAACCACTTTGGACCAGGGGGCAGTCAGAAGTGGCATGGTCAGGAGACACCTCTCTACAATGAGGGCAGGTGAAGAAGGGACACCGCCAGTAGAGGAGATGTTGTCCTCCACATTCAGGGCAGGACTGGGGTAAGGAAGGGGTGGCAAGGGTAGGGCAACAGAAGGGGGGATGACCAGGGCTTCATCAGGAGCAGATGGGACAGAGGGTGTGAGGGCAGTCCCAGACAGTGGGGTGAGTGTAGTTGCATCATATGCAGTGGAATGAAGTGCTGAGGTCATTATCCTCAGGAATATTCCGAGAGAGGGGGGGTAAGCCTCGACGGAGAGTGGGGGGAGAGGAGATTCTTCAAAGAAGGTTGTCTCGAGATGGAGTAGTCAGGTTGGGGATGGGAACGGGGGGATCGGTGTCATGTTGGTATGCCCTTGGGTGGGAGTTGGATGGGTCCTCCAGTTCCAGGGGGTTTGGTAGTGGTAGAGAATGGGGTTTATTGGGGTCAGGAGGGACAAAGGGATGAGCATTCCTTCTATCATTGCCTGTTCTCTCAGCTGTGATTTGGGAGAGTAGAGGTGGTGTCGGACTAGGAGGCACAGTTCCTCTGCTATTTCCGACAAGACAGAGTACCAACCTGTGGTTTTGGATGACTTGCCCTCTAATGTTTGGTGCAAGGGGACCAATGAGCTCCCAGATGATACTGTGGATGACGAGGAGGGGGATCTCATCGAGGACTCAGTGGAATCCTCCCTTATGGAGGCACTGTTCAATGAGGACTCCGAGATAGACCAAGTTTGAAGCTAGGAGTGGCTGGGTAGAGACTGAGAAGGGGCTGACATGTTCTCCTTCAGTGATGCAGTTACAAGTGGAATGAATGTTAAAGTAGACCTCATAGGTGTTTATGAGGGTGGTGAGTGGGCGGACTAAAGGAGTGTGGCAGTGGTTGACTAACCAAGCAGCTACGTAAGGAGAGTTCAAGAGATTGTGGTAAAGATATCCTTTTTCTAGTCATGAGATGGATTTTAGGTTGTAGGCATCCCCAATCTTTGCAGTGATGATGGGGACAATAGGTTCGGATGGGGGTATTCCGAATGGGGCTACTACCAGGCGGGTATAGTCAATAGAAGTTCTTGGTGTGCCAGTGGTAGGGACAGAAATCAAATTTGCAGTAGTACCAGTGTTCTCTATCAAGTCTAGGTCCTCCAGATCGTACTCCGAGGATTTCCGGAGCTAAAAGGGTAATTGAAGGGGGGTTAGGACAGATATGGACTGAAGTCTGAACAGAGATTGTAACGGAGATACTTAATGTAATTGGAGGGGTGAGGACTTCAGCACAAGACTTATGTGTCGTGCCCTTGACAAGCCCATCCTTGGGGATCAGAGATCGGAGATGAGAACAGAGGTGCTCAGATGAGTGAACAGGAGGGTGGATGAATTTGATATATGAACTAAGGAAACATACAGGAGGTGTTCATACTTATATATGGAGTGGTATGTACATATGGAGAGATGTTCAGAACAAAGGGAAACTGAATACTGAAGGCAGAGTCAGGTCTGTGCAAAATGTAAAGATCATATCACAGAGCCAAGGAACTCTGGAACAGCATATGAACAAGTGAAAGACTAAACTATAAAAGAGAAACCTAAGCAATGATACCAGTCACTACCTATAGCCAGAGCTGTGCTGCGAGTGTGATCGTGGGAAGTCCGAGAGTCCGTGCAGGAATGATGAGGTGTGAGTATAGGGCAAAGGGATAAGATGACCAGAGATGGTCGGAGTAGGCCCAGGAGGGGACCGGAGGTACAGATATAACAGTGCCCCCCTATTAAGGCCGAGCCCTCAAGGCCTGGTGTGCAAGGAGGAAATGACGGAATTGGGAACAATGGCCCACCATCTGTTCGAGGGGGCCAAAGGAGCCCCTGTGGACAGAACAAGTGGAGTTAGTGTTCCTTTGTTGATTTCCTCACTTACTGGTGGAGCATGAATCACACATATGGAGTATAAAAAATGGACTTGGATGGAAAAATTTCCCAACATCACTTGCTCTTCTCCTATCGTCATGTCTCAGCCTGATCCCATGGAACAGGAAATCCGTGCCCTCGAGAAGCGGCTTGCAGAGGTGTGTCAGCACCAATTGGAGGAAGCAGAGTGGTGTGAGCAAGAGGTGAGGGAAGCGCGGGAGGCAGAGGACCGGGCACGGCAAGAGAAGGAAGAGCAACATTGCCAAGCAGAGTTGTGACGAAGAGTGGCAGAGGAGCATGTGAGAAAAGCACAGGAGGAGGCGACAGCGAGAGTGTGGGCTTCAGGCCCAAAGGTGAGTGTGGTGGTCAATCTGTGCCAACTAAGAAAAAACTAGAAAACAATTGTTTTAATGGATTCGGAGGAAGAAAGAGAGAGGAAAAGAAAGAGAAAAGAGAAGGAAAAAGCAATGGTGGAGGAGCCATGTGAGCGGTGCGCGGAGAAGGGGTTCGACTGTGAGTACCCCCCAGCAGGGTTGAAAGGGAAGTCATGCAAGGGATGCGTGGCGGCGCATGTCGAGTGCCGGAGATGTTACGGAACGATGGAGGCGCTCCCCTACTCCGTATCCCGAGGCACTAGACGCGCCGTCTTTTTCTTTTTCTTCAGGACATTTCGCGGACTTACAGGAAGACTTCACAAGCTCTCTAGCTTGGGGAGATTCTTTAGATGTCTGGTCAGCCTCACCCCCGCTGCCAGACAACCAGGAGAACGTCCCACCCGGGGATGAGGAATGGTTTACCTGGGACACCCAGGAGCTGTATGATTATGTAAGGAGGCGTGAGAATCTTTTCCCGTTCAATTCCGAATAGGAGTTTCTTTATTTATTTTCGCTGATCCTTTTTCGGATATATTCGATCTACTCCACAGTTACTGTCAGTTACCTAATCCCCTTTTTCCCGCTCCACACAGCATCCGCCGGATTAGGTATTATCTTCCTTTTACCCGATAGATCTCATATATCCCTCTTTCGATCCTTTAGGTAATTCTCTCACTTGTGGGAGGATTCCCATGCACTGCCCTTCCCCTTTTCCATAGGCAGTGCATGCCGTCAATTACGGTATTAGTCTCATGATCTCATCTCCGATGAGACCTTTCCTTTAACGGATGCTCTTCCATTCCCTGCTTCTATAATAGCAGGTAGTCTTCCGAAATCCCCGCGGGGAATAGTTTCCCATCCTATTCCCCGATACGTATAAATAGCGCCCATGTAACTTAGAGTTTCGCTAGTTAGATTCTACACAATCCAACGTGGAGTCAGCTGCACCTTTAAGCGAAGAGGGTTCTTCGTTTATCGAGAGAGTTCTACTGAGGCATTGCCTCAACCACCGCTACATCGTTTACACGCTAGGCACCCATGCCA
>JBBPJU010001509.1:0-11489 GCA_038088875.1 Austroboletus festivus | reverse complement strand
CTAGGACCTTGTAGTAATCCTTTTGCTTCGACTGCTTCAACAGTCGCTGGGCTTTTTGTAAACGACCAAGTACCTGAGAGGGACACAAGGTCAGGAGTCATATCATGAAGAAATTGCGGATCGTTTACATCACGATCACTCCTCCCGCTCCCTTCTGCCGCTCTCTCGAATGCCCTGACAGCATTATCCCACTCTTCACGAACAAGCAACGCCTCACCCTTCCCGATCCACCCATCGACCTCTGCACTACCCTCGGACATCATTTCACTCGCGGTCTTGAGAGCGTCTTGTGACATTGCCAACAGTGCATCACACCATACCTCGCCTTTCTTCGGTATATTTAGCTTGGTATATGCACGGCACACAGACCGTAGGATATGCGCGCGCCTCGGACTCGACTGTCGTACGTCGGGGATGGGTATCGAAAAGGACGAAGCGAGATGTTCAGGTGAACCATGTTTCTGGATTGCCTCCTCAAATTTAGACGCGAGACCGTCTCCTGGGAATTCTTTGGAAGGACCGGCAACGTGTTTTACAACACCCATCCAATCATTGTCTTGAATAAACTTGTCCAATTTGGCGAAGTCTTTGTCAAGTGACTTGACTAGCCGATGGGCTGGCTTGCAAGAGGGCGAGTCAGGATCAAGGTGTAGACACTGTTTAAGAGGAGCGAGATGAGAAGTGTGTGAGGATGCAGACCGGGAAGGCGGGAGAAGGAAATATGCTAATCGGAATATCCGCATCAGGGAGGATGTTGCTGGTTGGGATAAATGCGAAAGTCGGCTGTAAGCATCTAAGTCATTGTCACAATATGCTATAGAAAGAGAACACGAACCTCAAATCAACAACGGCACCCTCTGCGTCACCTCCAGCAAGATTGCATTCCGCTCGAATCCGACGAATCTCGGTACTATGACTGGCCACTCGGAGAGCATGCGTCGCTGCCTCGGAACAGACCGTCCAAAGTTGAGCACGCTTGGCATTGCTTGCCTTCTTTGCGGACGTTTGGGCCTCCTTGATGTCCGCCAACAACTCGTCCGCCTCGCCACTACTAGGGACCTTAGACACATACGTCTCTAAAGCGAGTTTAGCATCTACAAAATTGCCGTCCTTTGTGTAAATTTTGGCCATCATCATGATGGCCTTATCGAACTCCCCAGATGTCAACTCGAGTACCTTGGAGAAATCGTCCAATGCACTGGCATGTCTACTGAGCGAGAAGTAGGCAGTAGCGCGTTTGTAGAAGAGAAGGTAGTCGCTCGGCGACAACGAGATGGCGTCCGTGTAGGCTTTGGCGGCATCACTGAAATGGCCAGCAGAAAGGAAGGCATCTCCACGTATAATGAGTGGTTGAAGATTTGGATGAGCTATTGAACCGGATGAATTGGATGGTTCACCGAGGACTGGACAGGCCAGCAACCAAAGTCCAGCAAGGAGAGGTAACCTCATCAGGTATGCAGTTAAAGTTAAACTTGGAGAGTTGAACTTGAACTCGAACATGACACGTTCACTCTCCCACGTGAACCCTGATCTCGGGTTAGGGTTTGTATAACTCTAGACACACTCATGCCTATCGTACTTCTACCTTGCGTTGTGTCCAATCTTCAAGTAAACGTGTTTCCACTAGCTTGTCTAAATCCTTTGCGATGAGTACTGCAACGTTCAACAACCGCAATATCTCATCCGCTGCTGTCGGTACACCTCCCGCTTTGTGCAAAACACATATCTCGCGCTGGGCATTGAGCGCTATGCTCATCGTTCCAGCACTTAGTTTCTGTTCCAATAGTGAGGGATCCACGACAGGGTGCGTGGTCGGATCCGGGAAGAATGCAAACGTGACACAAAAGGGTGTGTGGTGTATTGCGAGTGGCACAGGAGCACGCTCTTCTGGAGCGTGCTACAATAACCGTGTATCCCGTTTGATAGATGAGATCATGTTTTTGGCGGAAATATAGTAATATACGAACCACGATGACGTCGTCTCCGATGACCTCCACCTCGGGTCGACGAAAGTGTTTGAACGCGACGATACCCGCAAGGCAGGCACAATCGAGCAAATTTCCCGCGTCGGCGAGGGAGTGCACCGTAAGACGGAGATGCCAAACCTAATGAGCCTTACTTTTAGATTGTGGACTCGAAAAAAAATGTTAACATAGCGTACGCGTTGTCCAGCCAGGATGCACAGCGATTCCTTGTCGATTGCGTCACTTCGCCGCAGAATCTTGTCGAGCATCCGGGTCATCGTGACCTCCTCTTCAGAAGGTCTAAGTATTACCAAAGTACACGAAAATAGGCATATTGAAAATCGGATAGCAGAGAGCAGGGCCTACCGGCCGAGTTCGTAATCGACAGAGGCCATGGGTGAAATTTCAGAGTGGATGGTGATGATGCCTTCGAATGGGCGCTCTGGTGTTGGCTTGACCATTTTTGCGTCGACGTTTGCCACGACACTATGTGGTGCCTGTTAGACCTGCGAAGGGAGGACTGACCAACGCATCTCAACCGTGTTTTTCCATACGTGCATTCGACCCAACCTAATTCTGGTCCAAATGTGATTGCTGGTGTCCGTAATTCCAGGAGATCACGTCCATCGAGACGGAGTGATTGCCTCAGAGCCTCGCATGTGAACTCTTTCTCGGGTATCGAAGGGGAATGCGGACGCATCGCAAGACTTGGTGCTTACGTATGCATCGCCTCCTGATCATGGTTCGTTTAATCACCCACAATTTATTGGCTTGTCATGCAAAGGGCTGCACAATAAATAACTTTCCATTGCAACTACAAGATATTCAAGTTGAACTTCATGAACAAGAGTTCAATCCTGATTTCGTGAAAAACATCCTTCCGAGACTCGTTTGGCATGCTCTCGTTGATGCAGCTATTCTGGCAAGTGCTTATATCTCCATCTTCTGACTTTCAATCTGAAATGGAAGAAATAGGTGGGAGATACTTCTTTGCCACCCGAGCAACCAGAGATGACGGATGACGAGTTTTTGCAAAAGTTACATCATGTTCTTCTCGAGGTGATCTATGCCATCTCGCTTCGAGCCATCCCGTTATTTCTCACTCTGTCATGTATAACACATAGATCCACATTGTTGAAGGCGCAATGATATGCCCCAATTGCAACCATTCCTACCCGATCTCAAATGGGATTCCAAACATGGTGAGTTTCTATGGTTCACCTTCTATGATCTGCAGGACTATAATTCAAATTATGCTAGCTCCTTGCAGAACATGAAATTGGTTGACGCTCTCGTGGCCATCAATTAAATAAAAGCACATGATAGGTAGGAACCCGAGAACAGTGCAACATTGGAAATGATAGAGAGCATTAATCAGCTATTGTTTTACAGTAAATTCAGTAAACTTTGGACATGGGGCGGACCCAACATGACCATCCAATGGAATAAAATCACCAAAAAATTAGACACGAACGATCTTCCTCATCAGCGACAAGTCCTCCCTCTATCGATCCGAGTTATAAGGTACTGGTCAGGGCTCAACACCCCGAAACTGCCTATATCACCACTCTGGAGACTGCAGAGTATGTGAGGTATATATTCCTCAGATGGGGAGTATGTATGTGTACCAGCGGCAGAGAACAATCGACTGGACATGTTTGTTGCGACTAAATTCATATTTGTACCTGATGTCGAACAAGGCTGATACTGGTAACTGAAATACTATGCCAGGGAAAACTGAATTGTAGCAAGACATGCTGACCAGTATTAATGATTCGATTGATCACTCAAAGCAACCGATTAGGGGGTAGCCATGTGCATGTCAACACCATTTCAAGTTCGTGCTATGGAGAAGACCATAGACAATGGCGCAGACATGGCTATCTATAAGGACTAAACAAATACCTAATTAGCGAAAATGGGTTTTCTCTGAGGCCCAACTCGGAGGTATGGTGGTAGATCTGCACATTTATTCCACCACTTTTTTAATCATTCTTTCCCCACAATCGCATCTTTGAATTTGTACCCACCACATTGACAAAAATGTAATACTGAAATACTGAAATATTGAAATATTGAAGTACAGATTGACTGGACCCTTTTGTTCAAACTACGTACACCGTGCGAACTCTCGATCGAGCGCTAACCTAGGTACAAACTTTCTTTTACTGCTGCTACATATTAGGTTGTCTGACACTCTCCATTTACTGGAACATATGACCGATTCTAGTAAGAAACCCCACGCTCATGGAGAACTTGAATGGCCCAGCAGGGTCAATGAAATGGCTCCTCAAACCCGTACCTTTTCTCGGCGAGCTCTAGTTGGTTCATCCATCCTCGTGGGTTTCGTTGCTCTCCTCTGTTCGTTCGATGGGGTGGTGATGTTCTCCCGGAACCGTCACGCTATCCCAAAATTTAGTGAACCTCCTAGCGATGCAGTTGATCACGTGAACCCGTAAGTGGTACTCGACCTGTTCTGTACCAGTGGTTGATGTCCATAGACTAATAGGAAACGGCGGAGACTCGCCCAATGGCTCCGGAGGGATGATCCCCTCGACTGCCCCACCATTTGCGATGACGCGGTGGGTTGCACAGACGAGGGCAAACTATGTTTCCGTCACCCCATATAACTACACGGACACTTCCATCCATGGCTTCCAAGGAACTCATCAACCCGCCATTTGGATGGGCGAAAGTGGTCAGGTAGTCGTGAGCCCTGGTGCTGGGCAGGTCCGCCCAAACTTCGAGGATCGCGGTATGGCGTTCAGCCACGAGGAGGAAGTAGTTTCGGCGAGCTATTACCGCGTCGAGTTAAAGCCCATAGAAGGTGGTAAGATACTTGCTGAACAAAGTGCTAGTGGGTACTATATTACTGGGAAACCTGGGTTAAGCTGACGTGCGCATCATGGCCTGGCTATAGCTTCCCGAGTTGGCCATCTGCGTTTCACGTTCAAGGACACGACTATACCCTATGTTTTAGTGGAGGCAACACGAGCCTCTGTCATCGGTTCATCTAACCCAAATAATGTCACATACCCGGAGGGAAGCATTGTCATCAATCCCAAGGCCTCGGAGATATGTGGAAACAACCCAGAGAGGCAAGACCACATTATTGATCCTGTCTCTACACCCGCTACGGCATGGAGTGGTTACTTTTGTGCTCGATTTGATCAGCCCTTTGCTTCATGGGGTATTGCACAAAACGGAAGTGTGATCCCAGACCAAAGGAGCGGCGCTGGTGCCACATTGTCCGCCTACGTCACGTTCAAGCCGACGCTGGCGCAGGTCAACGTACGAGTCGCGATTTCCTTCATCTCGATCGGTCAAGCTCGACAAAATCTAGAGAGAGAGATACCCGATGGCCAGTCTTTAGAAGAAACTGCAAGGTCCACTCGTGCTGCGTGGGCTGAGAAGCTCGACAGAATCAAACTCGTTGGGGCAACAAAAGAACAGAAACAGGTTTTTTATACCGGGTTCTTCCATGCCCTTCAGGTAGGTACAATGGTACAGTATCATATATTTACTGATCTATGCAGTACCCCTACGAACAAGATGAATATGGAAGATATTACTCTGGTTATGATGACTCCATTCACGACGGTGTTTCTTACACTGGTTATTCAAACTGGGTGCGCTGGATCCGCCCACCCCTCTATTCTATTAAGTTGTATCCAGGACACGTATCGGGCAGAGTGGGCATGGCTTATCCTCTTTGCCCCTGAGAGAGTCCCTGGGATGATACAGAGCATGATACAAGACTATAAAGAAGTATGTAAAACCTGAGGATTGAGGCGTTCACTTGCTCAAATATTCTTTCCCTAGGGTGGCTGGTTACCAATGTGGAAAAATATCATTGGTGAGATGCCTTCCTTGCAGAGTCAGACTTGCACTGAAGGCAACGAATAGAAACAAACATCATGGTGTGAAATCCGTACAGACTTTTTCCTGACGTTGGCTAACACATCTAGGTTGCCACGCATGCCAACTCGTTGATCGCGGAAGCGGTTCTTAAAGGCTTCATTGATTTCGATCTTGATGCTGCATGGGTCGCGGTGTATAAGGATGCAATTGTACCCCCAGTCAATGATACGACCACCTCGTAAGGCTACCTCACGACTATTGGCATTCTCTGCTATCTGATATTGATGTCTAACGTAGGTATAGCGACCGCGAAGAGGCATGTACCGTGATTGATATGTAGACCCACTGAACGAATGACATATTCTCAGGGGGTCGACTATGAAGTACGTGCCGGTTTGTCCTCGGTCTACGAACAGAAGGGTTGGGTAGCAGACGATATCCACTCCGAGTCGGCCTCCCGCACGCTCGATTATTCATGTACGTGTTATCGAATAATCTTCTCTCAGATATCACCTCCAACGTTCATATGTTGCTAGACGATGATTTTGCGATCTCCGTGCTCGCAGGCCTGCTCAATAAGACCAACGAACAGGCGTTTTTCCGACACCGCGCAATGACCAACCCGTTCACTATCTTCAATGCGGACACGGGGTTCATGGAGGCAAGAAATGCCAGCGGGGCATGGGCAGGTCCAGACAATGGGTGGACAGAGGGCGATAAATGGGCATACACGTCTGATGTGGTGCAGGACATTCCCGGGCTCATCAAGCGCAAGGGTGGTAATCAGAGCTTTGTCGCGTTTTTGGATGAGCATTTTGATGGAGGTGAGCACGTAGTAAATGATAATTGGAACATGGATATTCAAAGCGAGCTCGGTAGGCCACAATGATCACACAAACGAGGTCACGATGATCAATTTACCACGGAGCACACCACTTACAAAGTACTTTTAAACATAGCCTTCCCACCATATACCCTACCTCTATGCTCTTGCCGGTGCGCCGTCTAAAACGCAGACCCGCATTCGCCAGATCGCCACGTCCAACTACAACGCGACCGTCAATGGGCTATCTGGGGTGAGCTACGCACGGTACTTCTCCTTCTCATAGGTCCTCTGTTCACTTTTTTCGTCCCTGTTACCTTCTAGAACGAAGACTGTGGCCAGATGAGTGCTTGGTACCTCTTTAGCGCACTCGGATTCTACCCCGTGAATCCCGTCTCTGGCGAATATGTCATCGGGAGGTACGCATAATCACTCTCCCTCCCCGTTCCCCTCCACTTTGTCCCACTACGTTTCTAGCCCTTTTTTTGATGAGGTTTCGATCGACCTACCCTCGTCCAGCAAGAGGTTGGTCATCCATGCTGCTGGCGCACCCTCCAATCCCTACGTACGCGCCCTGACCGTCAACGGGAATGAGGTGGCGTGGCCGATCATTCAACACGACCAGATTGCACAGGGCGGCATTTTGACGTTTGAGATGAGTGCGACTCCCGAAAACTGGGGTGCCGATTTTCCACAATAATTAATGGTCGTTCGTGAGCTGAAGGTGTAGGATATAAAGGGCACAGTGGCATTGATCGTCGATGCTCTGCGTCTTGCGCGAATCTTCGGCAGTGTACATGTGTGGGCTAGTACTTTGCTTCATTGTAAATCGCACAAGAACGAGAGGGAAGCAAGAAAATGGCGGTATTAAACCAGCTGTTGAGATTCTGCAGACAAGATGCCTGCGCAAAAAACATACAAACCATACACAGCACCTTACGAAATTTCACATATTGTTCTCTTGAAACACCAAATTAAGCATCGTTAATGGTGTATGTATATTCCGAGAAAAGGAAGGGAACACGGCTGTCAGTGTGTAACAGGTCTCACACGCCTCGAGAGATCCATGGACCGCGTCCTGGCACCGTCTGAGGTCATCGCTGTCCATCTGAGCATATAAGTCAGTGAATGGCTTAAGTTTATGAAGAAACGCGAATGACATACATGCTCTCGTCTCGTACTTGCCTATATTTTAACTCGTTAGCAGGCAGGAAAAAGATTGCGAAACGACTAGAACACACCAAGGCCAACAATTACGTTCTGCGGCTCCTGCGGTTTCCCACTCAAATAATTTTCGAGGATATTTCGCGTGCCTGCAGCATACCGCGCTTGCGCATCGAGTGTCGTCCCTGAATAGTGCGGCACCATGCCGTTACCGCCCCCGAGCGCGTTCTTCATCGTGCGCCAGACATGATCTTTCGGCGCGGGCTGGACGTTCCATACGTCGCCTGAGTAACCTGCATGAAACATGTAACCGTAAGCAACGAGAAGAAATGGATAGAATAGGATGAATGTACCACGAAGTTGGCCGCTCTTGAGTGCCGCAGCGACGGCGTCCTTGTCGCAGATGGCGCCACGGGCGGTGTTGACCAACCATGCGCCCTACCCTCAGCGTAAGTCAGCCAAGTACGTCATGATTACGGCGAGATGCGACGCACAGGCTTGAAATGGCTGAGGAGCTCAGCGTTGATAAGTCCGTGAGTTCCCTCATGAAGAGGGCAGTTGACAGTGACGACGTCACACTGAGATACAAATTCTTTGAGGTCATTGACGCGGCGAGTACCAACCGCCTGAGCGGCAGCTATAAAGAGGAATGAATATGAGTATGTTTGTGCTTCAAACAGTGGAATTTTACGACTCACACTCTGGGAGAGAGGTGTAGTCGTAGTAAAGGAGCTCCTTGGGATCAAAAGGTTTCAAACGTTGGAGGACGCGATGGCCAATACGACCAGCACCGATGGTACCAATCACCTTGTTCTCGAGGTCGAAGGCATTTCGAGCAATATCAGAAACTTGCCAGTCACCACGCTCGATCATCTGATTTCATGAGTCTGGAACGTGAAGAACAGCAGAGATGTGGCAACATTACCTCGTGGGCCGGGACAAAGTTCCGAACGAGAAGGAGAATGGACATGACGACGTGCTCAGCGACGGAAGTGACGTTGGATCCAGAGACCTAAGATCGATGGTCAGCGACCTCTCCACCAGCTGTGGGTGATTCGGGATATTACTTGCCTCGAGAACCTGTATATTCTTGTCGACGGCGGCATTCAAATCAATGTGGTCAGAACCGACACCAGCGGTGATGCAAATTTTGAGATTTTGTGCCTTTTTCCGTCAGCACACAGAGAAATTGGATGAAGTGGGTATTGGGCGCACCTTCTTCATCAGATCGGCAGTAAGGTAGCCGGGGTGGAAAGGGGTGGTAATTAACACTTCGGCATCCCGGATATGCTTCTGGAACACGCTACTAGGGCCTTCCTTATCGTCTGTGACCTACGAAGTGATAAAGATATCGAGGAGGATGAATCTATGAAGAAGAACGTACGACGTATTCATGACCGAGGGACTTGAGCCAAGGACGGAGACCGAGCTAAAGGCACTCAGGTGAGTAAACGCGTCCAGAAGATCCAAGAACAACACAACGACCTGGTTCTCAACGGTCCCAAGAAGACGGGGCTCAGCGGCGGCGGCTTTGCCACCGCGATAGAGAACTGCAAGTACCTTCATGGAATGAGTGTAAAACAAGGAAAAGATGGGTCGATGGGACTCACAGAAAGCGGCGTTCGTTTTTATACGCTCCCCTAGTCAAGATAATAGTGGAATCCGATCGTTAGCTAGCCGAATTCCGATAGATGCAGATTGTGATCATCCATATTTGGATTCCGTTCCTTTCCGACACACATTTCCACGATTTCCTCCGAGCCGGCTCCAACCTTGACTCTAGTGTACGTACGAACTGTACTCCAACAACTTTATCGTCAAGTCAACGTCGCCAGCTATATAAAAACCTGGCTCAATACACCTGATGAAACAACTCTGAGTGCAACTGACACACGGTGACTCTAAAAGATTCAAATGACGCTTCGGCACGACTCGCGTGTGGCTGTGACTTGAGTACTTTGGATCATGTTTGAAGTCATTTCGAGCTATAGTAGAGTATAGTATTTTGAATGTATAGACAAGAATAGAGCAATAATGTACTGTGAAAATAAATATATAGCAGAATAAATCACGCAGAGTCCTCCGAATCGAAGGTCATCATTTCATCTTGGCCGTCTCCTCGGCCTGACTGGACCCACTGCTCGCCTCGTCGTCCAAGATGTTGTTAATCCGCCCTTCCTTTATCGCCTTCATCCGCTCCCGTACAATGGTCGTCATGCGGTACGTCTTGTACAGACCCTGGGTATGGCTCGGCTTCCAACCATCGGAAAGTCGCTCCTGCTGCACCCACATGCGCAATACGTCCAAATCGAGGCCCTCCGTCGCGGCGTTCTCACCGCCTAAGACACCAATTGCGATTGCCATCTCTCCCCGTGCAATCTCGGCATGAACTCCATCGAGCGGCCGTGACTCTGCTTCACGCTTCATTCGGATATTTGCCACGTCTTCCAGCGTGATGCGACCGGGCCGATAGCGTCCAGCGCGTTCAAGAGCGACGCTCATCAAGGTGTCATTGGGCGCGGTGGGTGCGTACTCGTCTTCGAGGAGTGCGTCGAGGTGGAAGAGGGAGGCATCGTGTTCAATCAGATTGTGTCGTGCAAGATCGGCGAGCGACATGGCACGATACTGTGAGAGGAGAGAAACACCGCCAAAAGCGAGAATGTAGGCGAGTACTATGGATAAGCCATACCCCTCCCTGAGGGCTCGGATGATGTTAAATACACCAACATTTTTGCCGTTGCGTGGTCTACGATAACACAAACTCGAGTCAGAAAACGGAAAGGCACGACATATCGAAGAGGGCTTACAGGTAGCCATGGTTCGCAAGAGCGTTCAAGGCCGGACAAGGCGATCTGAGGTCACCGGGTTGTGGGGGGCAATAATCATGCGTGTTTCCTGTTACTGGGCATACACCACCAGAGTGTGTATGCTCGTGAGGAGCCGGTTGGGAAGCCAGGGCGGAAGAGACTGGGCAGGACATGCGGAGCGGTACTAGGTAGGAGAGTCGGGTGGGATGTGAACTATGTAAAAGTCAAGGCTTGACTCAGTGTGCTTATATACAGAGGAAGACATCTAGTTCGGGGCAGATATCCCCGAGTCGGGACGGTTACCTGCCAAACTTAAACGTCGAATCTCACCAAGCCAGCGGACCTGTGTAGTGGCAGAAATATGATAAGATGTAGTCACTGTTGACATGCCACCAATTCGGACCACAGCGAGATAGTCACAGCAAGTGAACAGCAAGCCGAGTTGGCATGATGGTCTAGATGGCGCGGCCGACAGGAAGAGCAAGGCTATTCAGGAAGAATGATTTTCACACAAATTTCTACAAAGACTCGCGTCCGCGTGTGACGTGTTGATCTTTCCACGGTACATATATATTATACCTCGTCTAGACAAAGTTACGCAGCATGACCGGCGCCGATCATTTCGCCGTCCTCATCTCAGGCATACCTTTGCTTTTTGCCTAATTGACTTACTAGAAGGGAACTTATAGCTACAGCTCCGGAATGGCCCTATCATTACGAGGCCACTAACACTCGACAGTCCACTATGATGCTACGGATGCACATTTATTCCCGCGCGCTTCTTGTGGCCCCGCGCTCCTCTTTTTCCCACCTTTCTCGCCGCGCTTTGTCATTCCTCGCCGCGCTCATGTTATTTTTCGCCGCACTTTT
>JBBPJU010001508.1:0-11492 GCA_038088875.1 Austroboletus festivus | reverse complement strand
ATCCGAGATCTCTCTGGTTCTCTCCGTTGCGCGGGTGGAGCCAGGTCTCTTGTGGTTTCGAGTGGAACATCCCTTCTTTCCGCATATGAAGCAAAGGCCGTTCTTGATTCGGCGAGCTCTCTCCATAGGCGATAGTCGTATCGCATCTATGTCCATTGCATTGGGATCCTTTCCTGACGATCTACCTCCTCCATTTCCTCCTTGATGGATGAATCATCCTCTGGATAAATCTCTTACCCGTTCCAGTTGTTGAACTTGTTTCTGTGTGCTCTCGACCCACTCCTTGATAGTGGTCAGCTCCTTTAGTAGGATGATATTCCTAGCAATATCCTGGTTCAGTCCCTTGACGAACCATTCGCAAAGTGCTCCTTCGTCGGATACACCAGCTTTGGCGGCAAGGAGTTGGAAATCTTGTATGTACTTCTGGGCGCTCTTCATGGTGGACGGCCCCTTGTCTTGACGTATGTTTCCTATTCTCCTTTGTGCATCAGCACACTCCTCTTTCGACACGAAGGAGTTGCTGAATTTCTCTACAAATTTCACCCATGTTTTCTCTTTTTCGTCAACGTTTTTGTCCAAGGCAAAGTGTCCTTCCGTGAATACTCTCCCTCTTCCTTTCGGCATCTTATTTAGTGCCGTTACCACTTTTGCTAAGTCTGATGTGTATAGATCGGGGTTGATGGCGAAGTAATTTTCCATAGCTGCTATCCACCAGATCGCATCTTCACTATTCCCGGAGAAGTCCGCCAGGAGGGCGGCTTTTAACTCTGTTGGTGCCATATCTTCTTCGTCCTGTTCCCTTTCTTCGGCTAATTCTCGCTGTACCTGAGCGGCTATTCTTCTTTGATTTTCCGACCAGGGGTCAGTTACTCTGGTTCCTGTTACGATTGCACTTTTCCAAGCCTTCATCTTCACTATTTATCAAGACATTCACACGGTCATGTGCCAGTCACATGCTTACTATGATTTTCATCCTTATTTAATCCAAAGTCTTACGCTAAGCACTACAGATTGCTAGTCAATCCTTAATACTCAAGACTTAGTATTTTTCCGCTATCGTGGGAAATACTTACCATATTTATCCTTAGAAGGAGGATCCCTCTAACGATCCCAATTATGCCGAAGTCACAACACATGTTGTACATGTGTTTTCCTCATCTATGCCTCATGTGTGCAGCATGCTGCCACATCCATTTCACAGAAGCATTGACTGCTTCACACCTCATTGAAAACGCATGTTGAACATGCAGTAACCTCAAGTATTTAATTACCGCAGGCTTCTACTTCTGATCTTCTTATCTATACCTGCTGGTAAACATTATGTTTTCATTTCCTTTTATATTTCATATTATGGATCTAACCCTATTGGTGGATATGATCCGCCTTATCTATGACTCACCTTGACTCTAGACGGGTACAGGGTATATGCATTGCCTTGCACTGGTATGCACAGGTTTCATTTGATATTTATTATCAAACCCCTATGATTGGCTGCCACAAGTGGCACCACTTTCATTTCCTTTTATTTTATTGATATATTTTAAGATTCATAGGTATTTATGAATATCTTAATACTTTGAAGTATTTCTATTGGATGTTCCTGTTATGGTAGAACCAAACATGTACATACAGTAGAGTAGTATATAAAGGCCCAGGAGCACTAGACTGGATTCCCAGTTTAGTGGTCTTGGAGATTTCCCTCTCTAAAGGCCTTCAAGAAGAGGTCACTAAGTTGTTGTGACCAAAGTTCCCATTGAGGACACTAGTGCTCGAGGCATTAGACCTCTCTGGTGTTTATTACTAGACTCAAGAACTCCTTCTGGCTAATCCCTGTGGCTTTCATCGCCGACAGTGGCTCTGGTTGGTTGGTTAGAGATACAACTCTCTATTGAGGTTGTTTCAGTTCCTTCCCTTCTGGATCTTGCCGCGAAGTACTCGGGGTGGACATAACCTTCGGGGGCTGGGGTCAAGACGGGTGCGGAGATAGGAGGTTATTCTGGAGAGAATAGGCGATAGTCCACTTCTCTATGAGGGGTCGGGCTGTGACTGATCCGAGGTGGGAGAGAAGAAAGTGAAGATGGGGGTGTTCCTCGAGTAACTTCAGCAGGACTCGGTGAGGGACCGGGGTGGGTGAGAGGAGGAGTTCTAGCAGAGTGTCTGCTCCGGGGGACTCGAAGTGTCTCTGGGATAGGGGTCCTTCATATAGACTCAGTAGTGGGTGAGGGGGGGCGGAATTCGTTGTCAGATCCAGGGTGCACAATCTTGGCGGCAGTTCTTCCCAACTCGTGGAAACGAGGGGAGTTGCTTGATCAGAGTTAGATTCTTTTGATACAGAATGCAGTACATGAAGTCCAAGCCGCTTAGCAACCAGGTGGTCGACGTAGCCGAGACAAGGACAGCGACGGATAAATCCGGTAAGAATGTTGGCTCTGGCGCGGATGCCTAGCGTGTAGACGATGTAGCGATGATTGAGGCAATGTCTCAGTAGAACTCTCTTGATAAACGAAGAACCTTCTTCGCTTAAAGGTGCAGCCGACTCCACATTGGATTGCATAGAATCTAACTAGCGAAACTCTAAGTACATGGGCGCTATTTATACGTAAAGGGGAATAAGATGAGAACTTATTCCCCGCGGGGGTTTCGGAATACTACCTGCCATAATAGAGGCAGGGAATGGAAGAGCGTCCGGAGAAAGGATAATGAAAAATGGAACGTAACTACCGTAATTGACGGCATGCACTGCCTATGGAAAATGAGAAGGGCAGTGCATGGGAATCTTCCCACAACTGTGGGAGAAACTCCTAAGGGATCGAAAAAAGGATATATAAGATCTATCGGGAAAAGGGAAGATAATACCTAAACCGGGCGGATGCTGTGTGGAGCGGGAAGGGTGGTTAGGTAACTGACAATAGCTGTGGAATAGATCGAATATATCCAAAAAGGATCAGCGAAAATAAATAAAGAAGAGAACTTATTCGGAATTAAAAGGGAATAAGTTCTCATGTCTTCGTACGTAATCGTACAATTCCTGGGCGTCCCAGGTGAACCACTCCTTGTTCCCCGGGGGAACGTTCTCTTGATTGTCTGGCAGTGGAGGAGATGCCGACCAGACGTCTAAAGAGTCTCCCCAAGCTAAAGAGCTAGAGAAGTCCTCCTGCAAGTCCATGAAATGTCCTGAAGAGAAAGAAAAAGACGGCGCGTCTAGTGCGTCCGGGTATGGAGTAGGAGGCCGCCTCCATCGTTCCGTAACAGGGAGAAGCGGGAACTTCTCCTGGTATCTGACGAAGAAGTCGAGGAAAGACCACTGCAGGTGGCGCAGCGATACCTGGCAAAGTATATCGCTGAGGATCTGGACGATCCCTCAGAGGAGGTGATCATAAGAGAAAGTCTTGATGAGGAGATTCGCAGGACTACCGTATCTATGGAAATAGCCAGCAAACAGATCCAAGAATCCAAGACCCTGCCGAAGGAGTATCAAGAATATAAGAAGGTCTTCTCAGAGAAAGCAGCCACCACAATATCCCCGTCACAAAGTTACAACCACTGCATCGAACTCACCAAGGAGTTCGTATCACGATGAGCGAAGAACTATTCGCTGAACCCCGAAGAACAAGCGGCATGCAAGGAGTTTGTCACTGAACATCTGAAAAGTGGGAAAATAACACAATCAATTTCCCCCCAAGCATCGCCGTTCTTCTTTGTAAAGAAGAAGGACAGGAAACTATGTCCGTGTCAGGACTACAAATACCTAAACTCCATGACCGTTAAGAATGCCTACCCACTCCCCCTCACAGCCGACTTAATTGACAAAGTTAAGGACTCCCAGGTTTTCACCAAGATGGATGTCTGATGGGGGTATAACAACGTGCTCATCCACCCTAAGGACAGGTGGAAAGCAGCATTCATCACCCCACTCGGGCTCTTTGAGCCCACAGTAATGTTCTTCGGGCTGTGTAACTCTCCGGCCACATTTCAGGCCTTGATGGATGACATATTTGCAGACTACCTAGCTGAGGGGTGGCTTATCGTATACATGGACGATCTCCTTATCCACTCGGCTGACCTATCAACCCACCACGAACGAACAAAGAAGGTGCTTGCGAGGCTAGCGGAGCACCAACTTTATCTAAAATTAGAAAAGTGTACCTTCAATGTCCTGGAAGTCGAATATCTGGGAATGGTGTTGAAGGAGGGAAGCATAGCAATGGACCCAGTCAAGCTCAAAGCCATCGAGGACTGGGAATCCCCGAAAACAGTAAAACAAGTATGGTCGTTCTTGGGATTTTGCAACTTCTACAGGAAGTTCATCCCCGAATTCTCAAACCTCACAAGGCCATTAGTGGCTCTCACCACCAAGGGAAAATGGTGGGAGTGGACCCCCGAAACAGACGATGCCTTCCGAACCCTAAAACAACTATTCCTTCGCACCCCTGTGCTATGCTATCCAGACCCCAATAAACCCTTTTGGCTGATGACGGACACGTCATTAGCAGCAGCCGGCACGGTACTTATGCAGAAGGATGGCAACGGGGATCTCCACCCGTGTGCCTACCGATCCTCCACGTTCGCCCCTGCCAAGAGAAACTATGACATCCACGACAGGGAGCTATTGGCCATCATCTTAGCACTAAAAGATTGGCGCCATTACCTCACAGGGACGGCCTTCCCAGTGACGGTCCTTACGGACCACAAGAATTTAATGTATTTTCGCCAGCCTCAGGATCTCTCCCGACGACACGCCCACTGGCAGCTCTTCTTGCAGGATTATGACCTGCGGCTTGTACATACCCCGGGGGGCCAGATGGGCCCTGCCGACTTCCTGTCCCGTCCGGACATTGCCAATGACACCTGAGAACCCCTCCAATTAATACCTGATGATGTCTTCATCAGGTCTATCAATACTGCCCTACGACAGGAACTTGAGAAACTGCTCTGCAACCCTGCTGCCCTAGATGCTCTCCTCTGTGTGGAGAGCGGGGAGCCGGCATTTCCCCGAACTGATGCTGCCGATTGGGAGATTCATAACAACTCCCTCTACTTCCAGGGGTGCCTCTACGTCAACGAGGAGTTCTGTCAACCCCTCATTCATGCAATCCACTCCACCGTCACCTCCGGCCACCCCGGCTTCTACCGGCTATATAACTTCATTTCCTGGGACTACTGGTGGCCCGGGATGGCCCATTTCCTCTGCCGGTACCTCGCCGGGTGCCCCGTCTGCCAAAAACACAAGGTTGCTACCCACCCGAACCGACCCCCCGTTGTGCCTATTCCCACCATCGCCACCCGCCCCTTCCAACATTTATCCATGGATCTCATCACCGATCTTCCCCCGGCCCCCCCGTGGGATGCTATCTTGGTCGTGGTGGACCACGGACTTTCGAAGGGGGCTATTTTCATCCCGACTATGAAAACGGTGACAGCAGAGGGGGTCGCCAACCTATTTTTGAAGCATGTGTTCTCCCGTTTCGGCATCCACGACTCGGTAATCTCGGATAGAGGCCCCCAGTTCAACAGCGCATTCGCCAAGGAAATGGCCTGCTTACTCCAATACGACCCGAAGCTATCAACCGCTTATCACCCACAAACGGACGGGAAAACGGAAAGGGTCAACCAAGAGTTGGAAACATACTTGCGGATCTTTTGCCACAAAAATCTGGCCTCTTGGAGTGACTTCCTCCCCATCGCTGAATTTGCCCACAACTCAGCAATACACTCGACTACCAAACAACCCCCCTTCCTGCTAATGAACGGATATGAACCCAAAGGCTTCCCACCCATCAGCAGAACCTTTATCCCTGCCGTCCAGTTAACCCTGGAGCAATGGGGGAACGCATGGAAAGAAGCCACGGCAGCCATCACGTACACCCAAAAAGAATACGACCAACGACAAAAAGGAAAAGCCTATTCCCCCTACCAGATTGGGGATATGGTTTGGCTTTCCACAAAGAACTTAAAAACAAAAGGGGAATTACGAAAACTGTCACCAAAAAGAGAGGGCCCTTTTAGAGTCTTACGAAACTTCAACAATGTCTCCTTCGAACTCCGCCTACCCGACCACTGGAAAATCCATAACGTATTCCATGCCTCCCTTCTTTCTCCATTTACGGAAACCTCCGAATTCGGGCCCACCGCCCCAGAACCGCCTCAAGATCTAGATGAGGAACCTGAGTACGAAATAGAGGAAATCCTGTCCCATAAAGGAGACTCACGGAACCTTTCCTTCTTGGTCAAATGGAAAGGCTATCCACACTTGGAAAACACCTGGGAACCGGAAGCCAACTTCACCCACTCCGACGATGCCCTCCAAGCCTATAAGAAGGCCCATAAAATCAAAAACTGATAAAAACATGGTCTACGACACCCAACCCACCTTCCAAGATAAACGATACGGCTGCTGGCACACTGAATTCATCCCCGCAAAAACTAAAGAAATCGGACAGGACGGGAAGACCGTCCTCATCAAAGAAAAGCGTGTCCACTTCTTAAATAAACATGTCGGAGAACACTGGTTCTACTGCAGAATCGATTCCTGTCCCTACCACTGGCATGCCAAGAACTACTATTGACATCAACAGATTAGTCGTCACTCCTTACAGTATTCCCCCTGCAGACCCCCACGTCCCTATCGTCATGGCGAAAGCTGGTGATGCCTTTAATTTCAAATCTGTCCCTCGCTTGGAAAGAGGGTACCTATACCATAACCTCCTAAACTCCCCTTACATAGCCAGCTGGCTGATAGAATGGTGCCACTCCCCATTAGTACGCCCCCTCACCACCCTCATAAACACCTATGAGGTGTACTCCAACATTCGTTCCACTCGCCACCACCCCTCCCACACCAAACAAACAGACAATAGTGACTATGTCAGCCCCTTCTCCGTCCACCACCAACCAATCCTCACCTCGAACCTCATTTACCTCAGGGTCCTTATCGCCCAATCCCTCCATGAGGCTGGATTCCACAAGGTGGTCGAGGAGATCCCCATCCTCGGCATCTTCAAGATCGTCTGGGAGCTCATTGGGCCCCTTGCCCCAAACATCAGAGGGAGAGTCATCAAGAACCGGCGGCTTGTTCTCGATCTCATCGGAACTAGCGGAGGAACTGCGCCTGCTAGTCCGGCGCCGCCTTTACTCTCCCGAATCTCAGCAACGAGAGCAAGCAATGATGGAGGGGATGCTGATCCCTTCGTCCCTCCTACGCCCCCTAGAGCCCCATCCCCCCATCTCCCGAACCCCCTGGAACTGGAGGACCCAGAGGATGCCTGCATCCGAGTCCACCAGCATGCCACCAATCCCCCGGTCCCCATCCCCGACCCATCTACTCCACCTAGAGACAACCCTTTATGAAGGATTGCCTCTCCCCCTGCTCTCCGCAGAGGCCTCCCCCCCCTCTCTAGGAATATCCCTGAGGATATCGACCTCAGAACTGATTTCCACTGCCCGCATTGTAACTTCGCCCACCCCACCGCCTGGGACTGTCCCCATGAGGTTTGTCCATTCTGCTCCCGACGCACCCCCCATCACCCTCCCTACTGATGCCCCTCCCTTGCCACCCCGTCCCTCCCCCAGTCCTGCCCAGAATGCGGAGGACAACACCTCCTATACTGGAGATGCCCATTCTATTCCTGCTCAAACTGCCATGAGATCAGTCCTGGCCATGCCGCAGGCGACTGTCCCCTTGTCGTCCATAGTGGTGGGGCTAGATGAAATAATGGATGAATGGAATCATCCCCTATACCCGGAGGATGGAGGTAATGTTATGGAACAATGGGTGAGACCTCCAACTCCATATCCAGAGGAGTTGGACGCGCTGTCTTTTTCTTCTTTTTTTACTGAGCAGCTGATGGACCTGGACGACGACTTTGCTAGCGGGCTAGCATGGGGGGAGTCCCTGGAGATATGGAACGCATCTCCTCCCTTACCGGAGAATCAAGAGAATGTTCCCCTGGGAAATCCTGAGTGGTTTGCGTGGGATGCCGAGGAACTGGCGGAGTTCCTTCTATGGGCCGAATGCCCATTCCCATTTCTATGAGGGAGTTCTCTCCCTGTTTTTCCTTCCTTTCTCATCGTTTCCATTCTTACCTAGACTTCGCCTATGCGGGCTTTCTCCTATCTCGACTAGGACATACAATCTCACTCTCAGTTACGACAAAGTCATCGCCTCGCCCATACCTACTCCCCACAGTGTCTGAGAGGCGATGTTACCCCTCCCTTTACTCCGCCGAGTTTGATATGACCGCTTTAGAGATAGAGTTCGAACCTTCTCCTCAATTAGGGGAGGTTCCCCTACACTGCCCTTCCTCTTTTATCCATAGGCAGTGTAGGTAACTTAAACGTTATTTCTTTTACGGACACTCTCCATTCTCCAGATCCAAATAGGCCTGGACCTATTCCACTTTCGAATCCTCAATTCGAAGGGGAATACTTTCCCATCTCCATCCGTTTACGTATATAAGCGCCCTTGTATTATAGTTAGTTCCTTAGCTAAATTCTAGGTGACTTTACGTGAAGCGTTTACGCTGTACCTTGCAAGGTGGACGGTTTCCCCTTGCTCGAGAGAGTTCTATTCAGGCAGACCCTGAATTATCACCTTATCCTCTATCACAAGGCCGCCGCCGCCTGCCTGTCCATCCTCACTGTTTGCTTGCGCTATGGACCATCGATCAGAGCCTTCGATCAGCTAATCACTGAGCATCTCGGACTTCACATCCTGCGTTCCGCATCAAAAGAATTTAGCTCTTCTTCCACTCCCCCTGTTTCTACAGGCCGGGACACCATCCCCCCAAGATTGCGCGCCAACCTGGATCAGATAACGAACACTAGCAACCCCCTTTCCCCACCTCCGCCTCTATATGTAGGGCCCCTATCCCAGAGACACTTCGACGCCCCCGGAGCAGGGCACCTTCTGAAACTCCTCTTCTCTCCCTCACCCATCCCTCAGCGAGTCCTCCAGTCCTTACTAGAGGAGAACCCCCATCTTCACTTTCTGCTCTCGCACCTCAGATCAGCCGAGGCCTGTCCCCTACTCTGCGAGTGGACCCGGAGGTACCCCATAGCAGACGATCCCCAGTACAACCACTGGTCCCAGTCTCCACTCCATCCACCCACCCCCTTCCAGAGTATTTTGCCACCTGCACATCAGAACCAGGGAGACAAAGAACCAGAGCAGCCAAGACTTGGGAACAAATCCAAGGAGAACTAGATGAACCCGAAGAAGAAGACGACGAAGACAAAGAAATGGCACCGGTAGAATTAAAAGCCACCCTCCCAGTGGACTTTTCAGGAAACAGCGAGGATGCCATATGGTGGATAGGAGCCATGGAAAATTATTTCACAGTAAACCCAGAAATATACAAGACGGACTTAGCCAAGGTGGTCACCACACTAAACAAGATGCCGAAAGGGAGGGGATGAGTATTTGCTGAAGGACAGTTCGCCTTAGATGCCAACATGGAAGATAAAGAGAAAACTTGGAGCAAGTTTGTCGAAAGATTCACCAACTCCTTCATGTCGAAGGAAGAAGTGGCTGATGCCAGGAGGAAGATCGGAAATCTCTGTCAAGATAAGGGGGCCTCGACCATGAAGAGTGCCCAGAAGTACATCCAAGATTTCCAACTCCTCGCCGCTAAATCAGGAGTGACTGACGAGGGTGCACTCTGCGAATGGTTCATCAGAGGACTGAACCATGACATTGCCAGGAATGTTATACTACTAAAGGAACCCACGACTATCAAGGACTGGGTAGAAGCCGCGCAAAAACAGGTGCGCCAGCTAGAGCGGGTAAGAGATTTATCCGGAGGACGATTCATCCATCAAGGAGGAAATGGAGGAGGCAGACCGTCAGGAAAGGATCCCAATGCAATGGACATAGACATGATTAGACTATCGCCTACGGAAAGAGCTCGCCGTGTCAAGAACGGCCTTTGCTTCATTTGCAGAAAGAAGGGATGTTCCACTTGAAACCACAAGAGACCAGGGTCAGCTAGGGCTGAGAAAACCAGAGAGGTCTCAGATGGGATAACTAAGGACCCACCAACTGTTACGGAACAATGGACGCGGCCTCCTACTCCGTACCCAGACACGCTGGACGCGCCATCTTTTTCTTTTTCTTCAGGATCTTTCACGGACATGCAGGACGACTTCTCAAGCTCTCTAGCTTGGGGAGATTCTTTAGACGTCTGGTCAGCCTCGCCCCCGCTGCCAGACAACCAGGAGAACGTTCCCCCGGGGGACGAGGAGTGGTTTACCTGGGATGCCCAGGAGTTGTACGAGTACGTAAGGAGGCGCGAGAACCTTTTCCCGTTTAACTCAGAATGAGTCCCCTTTTTCTTTTATTTATTTTCATTCGATCTTTCTGGACATACTCGATCTATTCCACAGCTATTGTCAGTTACCTAACCACCCTTCCTGCTCCACACAGCATCCGCCGGCTTAGGTATTATCTCCCTTATTCCCAATAGATCTCGTATATCCTTTTTAAATCCTTTCAGGAGTATTTCCCACATCAGTGGGAAGATTCCCATGCACTGCCCTTCCCCTTTCTCCATAGGCAGTGCATGCCGTCAATTACGGTATTTACGTTTCATTTTCATTTCCAACTCATACAGACACTCTTCCATTCCCTGTCTCTATTATGGCAGGTAGTATTCCGAAACCCCCGCGGGGAATAAGTTCCCATCTTATTCCCCTTACGTATAAATAGCGCCCATGTAACTTAGAGTTTCGCTAGTTAGATTCTACACAATCCAACGTGGAGTTGGCTGTACCTTTGACCGAAGAAGGTTCTTCGTTCATCGAGAGAGTTCTTCTGAGGCATTGCCTCAATCACCGCTACATCATCTACACGCTAGGCACCCGCGCCAGAGCCAACATCCTTACGGGATTCATCCGCCGCTGTCTCCGTCTTGGTTATGTCGACTTCCTCGTCGCCAAGTGTCTCGGACTTCACGTACTGCGTTCTGTATCACCAACACCCGATGAAACTGCGGAGTACATACAGAAGGTACTCGATAGCAAGAAGGGGACAAAGGATCAAATCCTCAAGGTCCTACAACAAGTCTATGAAGACGATGAGTTTGCTGACGACGAAGACGACAGCGGAGACGAAAGAGTAGCGGTACTTTCCACTAAGCTCCAAGAAAAGATCACTAAGATAAGGGGTTTTTGAAGTGAGGATGGAAGTCGATGTTTCCTTCCTCTAGATTACCAGATGCTGTATTATCACAAGAACGACGATCAATGACCATTCCCATAACCATTTGCACCCCATCTGGAATCATCGAAACCTATGCCCTGATCGACAGCGGAGCTACCGGCAATTTCATAAATGCCAAGCACGCCCGAAAATGGAAAATACCCCTCACCCGTCTAAAGAACCCCCGAGACGCTATCAATGCAGATGGATCCCATAACGCTGGAGGAAGTATCACCCAGCGAGGATTCTTGACCATGACCATAGGAGGCAAGACCCGAAGAAGGAGCCTAATGGTGCT
>JBBPJU010001507.1:0-11517 GCA_038088875.1 Austroboletus festivus | reverse complement strand
CATCATCTACGATCTCGGCACCCACGCCAGAGAGAACATTCTTGCAACACTTATACGCCGCTGCCCCCGCCTCGGTTACGTTGACCACGTAATCGCCAAGTTCATCGGGCTTCGCGCACTGCGTTCTGTATCAGTTAGTAAACTTTTAAAAGCACCAAAAAGTGTGATAAAAAGCTGAAAAAGTAGCAAAAAGCGCAAAAAGTAAACTAAGGAATTTACTGATGCAGAGTTGATGATGGTGCTGAGAAGGTTGGGCACCCAATGATGTTCCTCATAATTTATCATCCTCTGTGGAAACTTAGTTTGAAGGCTCCTGAGGTGGATAGATTGCACACCTAGCAATGATCAAGGGTCCCTCATTCCTCTTTAAGTCTAATTATAGAAGCTTATGAGGATTGTCACCTGATTGCTCTGGCTCTGGGGCCTTTCAACATCTGGTGAACAAGGCAGTTGAAGTGCACTGGATTGGCATAGATGCAAGGCACACCTGTTTATTGGATGGCATTGGGCATCAACATGAGGGTGTTGGGGGGAGGGGTAGGGGGGCTTTGAGAATTGAGAGGAATGGTAGACATTGGCAATATAGAGAGTGCTTCCCCATCCACCAGTGCCCAGTAGATTGTCTTCAGTTGGCAGAATCTTCTCCCCCGGATCTGCAGTAGGCACCAACCTGGCTATGTACATGCCTTGGTCATAGTGTTCTGATATATCATGCCCAAGGACTTAAGAAGTCCAACGCCCTTGCTGGGTTACCTGTTTTTGCTTTTTAAGGTTGTCCAATATGCTGCAAATTGCTTCTCACATTGAACTATGCTTATGCCATGGCCCCTGCAAAATTGCTAACCAATTCCACCGATATCTCTGGACTCTCCATGCAGGAGGTTATCTGTGAGTACTCGCCAAAATTACCTCTAAGTTCTTATGTCTTGCCCTGTGCAGACTGGCAGAATCAGCTGGCAGCACTGGACATATCTCAGAAGGATGCATCCACACTTGCAAAGACTCTAACCTCCTAGGTGGATGTGTGCTGGGAAGAAATGATTAATGCTAACCTTCCAGTTGTTATGATTTATTTCTTCTTTTACACATAACTGTTGTACTGACTTTAGCCTTTCATTTCCACTTGGATAATCCCATTTGGGATAAGTCCAATTTATCTTCAGGCTGAGTCATATCTTCTTATTCATGCTTATCTGTTTATACTTAGTAATCGGCCTGATTACTCAGTAGTTATCTGTCATCATGAGTCATCTTTTTATTTTCTGACTCATCAATTATTCTTTGACATTCTATCACATTCCATATGACTCATCTATGGACAGCCTCATTTCCATTCAAGGCAGTATTCCCACACTGCCTCTTATTCCTCTTCACTATATAAGACTGTTTATTTGCTGCCATGTACCTTAGTCTAGTTCTCCCTTATACATTCACATTCTCTGTGACTGTTCCCTGTCAGACTCCAGAGTGTTCTCTTCCACTCTGTCTCCCTGACCATAGTCTTCATCCTACTCTGAGTGGACACTTCCCCTCTTGACCTATTTGAGTATTCACTAGACGATACTCTTCATTGATCCCCAGTTCTTGATAGCAAGGGCTACACTTGGACCTACCTGGTTCAAGCATAACAAAAGAACTAGACTCTTATATTGCCACTAGCTTTGATCTAGGTTGCCCACCATTTCATTCCACAGACATCTCAGTTGGTGACTTTGCCAAGACCCTGAACCTGAATCTGAAACCTTGGAACCCTCTGAATTCTCAGAAGAAGAATCCTCTGATCCCGATGTTCCTATTCACAATGAACCAGCTGATCTTCCTGATCTTACTGGACAATTATCATTGACTCTTGTCATTCCCAGAGCGCCCACCCCTCCTAGTCCTACTCCTCATCCCCAGATAGGTCGAGTTTTCTTCCCACCTCTAGTATGCCCAATCCCCTCTTCACCAAACACCATGTCCTCTCAGAAACCCACTGAACTCTGTCTGGGAACCCCAGAAGACTTTGATGGTACCCCAATCAAGGCCTTACCATGGCTAAGGACAGTTCAGCTCTATCTTGCCATCAATGTTGATCTATATAACACAGATACCAAGAAAATTGCTTATGCATTATTCTATATGAAGAAAGGGATAGCTCTTACATGGGCTTCTATGTTCAGAGAGACTAAGCTAACTGGAGGAAACTTCACCCTTGAATCCTGAACAGATTTCAAAACATCCTTTAAAGATACCTTCAATAATAAAGATGTGAAAGGAGAAGCACTAGTGTGGCTAGCAAAGACCTGAATCTATGAAAACTGCTCTGGAGGGTACAATTCCACACTCCAGAATTATATTGCCAATTTCAAGAATAAAGTTACCATTGTGAGGGTAAACCATGATGACGTCCTGATTAACTATTTTGCTTCAGGGAACTCTGTCTCTCTGATGTGATGAGTCCATACAATGGAAACCATGCCAACTACCATCAACAGTTGGTACACCAAGACTGCTTACTTTGCCACCATTGAAGAAAGGGCCCTTGAAATTGCTTTTAGACATCAAAAATGAAATACTATATTCACCCCTCGAACCATCAAGCACCCCAATGCTATGGACATCGACCTCATTGCCCTGCCAAAGAAGCTGACTGAAGAAGAATGAGAAAGGTGCAGAAAGGAAGGATGATGCTTCAAGTGTCATCAAAAGGGGCATATGACTAAAGACTGTAGGGTCAAGTTTGAAAGGAAACCACCCACAGTACTGCCCAAGGACATCAAGGTCGTAGAATCAGGAGTTGAGGAAGTAGAAGAACAAGTAGTAGGGAAGGTGGCAATGGATTTTTAGACAGGAGGACAAAAGCAATGCATGTACCTCCTTTATCTCGACCATGTACCAGTATTAAAGCCATGTGAATTCCTGTCCAACTTCTGCTTGCTTCAAATATGGTCAAAGTCGTCACTACCTCTGCCCTAGTAGACTCTGGTGCCCAAATCTCATGTATAGATTGGAACTTTGTTAGAAAACATTATCTTCCCTGACACCAACTCTCCTCACCTATCACTGTACAAAATGCCAACACCTCTCTAAACAAAGGAGGGTCTATCAACTTCACTACCACCCTTTTTATCAACATCAATGAACTTCTTCAACAAACAACCTTCCATATCATGAACTGTGGAAAAGAAAACATCATACTCAGACTCCCTTGGTTAACAGAAACAAATCCTACAATTGACTGGAAAGAAAGAACTCTCCAGATAGCTCAGAAAACCAACCAGTTGGCTAACTTTATAGCCCTCCATGAACAAACAAAGCAGGAAAAAGAGGGGTTATACATCAAACAAAGATACCAAGAACCACCTCTCAAACATGTCTCAGTAGATGCTCTAGCTGATAAACATTTATTTGCCTATTTAGATTGCACTGAAGATGACATTCTCTGTGCCCAGATTGCCCTTAGCAGAGATATGTCACATTTGAAACCGCTATGATCACTATCCAGAACCATTCTGGCCAATCATCATTTTATCTCTAATCCCTCACTGACTTGCACCACCCTGACCACCTCCACTTGATTAGCCATTGATAATAAGAAAAAGGAGGTAGTCTTACCAGAAGCTTACTCAGCTTACAAATTGCTAATGAAGACACCCCCTGCCTCCCAGCCGAGATTGTGACCACAAAATCAATCTTACTGAAGGTTTTGTTCCAAAGATTGGGAAGCTATACCCTCTTACTGCCAAAGAACGTAAGGCTCAGGATGAATTCCTGGATGAAAACTTGAAATCTGGGAAAATTCACCCTTCTTCCTGTGACATGATCTACAGGTATAGATCAAGATACTCAGGATCTGCCTGATGTTCAACTGTCACTCAACAGTAGACAGAAGACTGGTAGAAGTCCAGGATGGTTATGGGAAGTCTTTAGACTGCAGCCCTCACTTAGGGATGACAGTTTGAACCAAATACCACATAGATTAAACATAGATCTAGTTAGGGAAACTACTATACAAGGCAGTCATATTTATAGGGGGTGGGGAAACAGCCATGACTATAAGAAGCAATCATGGGTAGTGGGGAGACTGTCCATAGGGCAAAGGGGATGGTAGAGATAAGCATAGGTGGAGGAAAGTAAGATCGCACCAGTAGAAGGATGCAATTGCAAAAGAAACATAGTCCGATGATAAGCAAAGATAAAGTTCATATGATTTAATCTAGAGCATGGATGCATCACATCCATGCAGGATCCATGGGCCACTCAGGCGCAGGTGTGGTCTCTTCCAGGTAGAGTGGAGGTGCCTGTATGTTCCACCAACCTGTTATGAAATCCCCTAAGAGTTCCTCTCCCCAGGTGGCTCCTTCAGGCTCTCCTCCCCAGAAGATGTGTTGGCTGTTCTCATTCCCTCCATAGGCTGTGATGGCAATATTCCCATTGAGCCATGGTCTGTCCCCTTCATGAGGAAAGGGGGTCACCTGCCACAGATAGTCCACATGGTGCATGACACTTCCTCTCCACAAGCAGCCCCATTATTCTTTGTCAAAAAAAAAGACAGAAAATTATGACCTGTCCAAGATTACAGATATCTCAATGATCATACTGTCCAAGATGCCTACCCCTTACCTCTGATCACAGATCTCTTAGATAAACTGAAGGATGCTAAAATCTTCACCAAGTTTGATGTCTGATGGGGCTATAATAACATTCATATCAAGGAAGGCCATCAATGGAAAGCTGCCTTTATTATCCATAGAGGCCTTTTTGAACCCATCATTATGCCTTTCAATCCCAAGAACACCCCAGCTACATTCCAGCAGTTTATGAATAAGGAATTCAGAGACCTCATCACCATAGGAAAAATCATCATTTACATGGATGATATCCTGATCTTCTCATGAAATCAACAAGATCACGATGAAACCACATGTTAAGTCCTCCAATGAATGAGGGAGTTAAACCTCCATTTGCATTTACAGAAATGTCTCTTTAACATCTCCAAAGTGGATTATCTTGGGATGATTGTTAAACCAGGTTCCCTTGCAATGAACCCCATCAAACTTGATGGAATAGCCTCATGGCCAACACCTGCTAAAGTCAAGGATGTTTGCTCATTTCTAGGATTTGTGAACTTTTATCAATGATTTATACTTCATTACTCCAACATAGCTCAACCCCTCCTTGACTTCACAAAGAAGGATCAACAGTGGGATTGGTCTTCCACATGTAATAATGCGTTCTCAAGCTTAAAAGAACTCTTTCTTTCATAACCTATACTCCAATTTCCTAACACATCTGTCCTCTTTGCCATTGCCACAGATGCCTCTAAGTACGCTACTGGAGGCATTCTTCTGCAAATTGATTCCAACAGTGACTGGCACCCTTGTTCATATCTATCCCAGACCTTTTCCCCTACTAAACGAAATTATGATATCTATGACAGAGAACTTCTGGTGGTTATCCACACCCTCAAAGCATGGAGACATTACTTACTCAGCTCCCCTTTCCCCATTCAAGTCTTCACTGACCATAAAAATCTCTTGTATTTTAAACAACCCCAGAACCTTAATTGCCAACAATCTCATTGGCTCCTCAACCTCACTGATTATGACCTCAAGATGATCCATGCCCCTGGCTCCCTTTTCTCTGGCCCTGATGCATTATCTCACCACCCTGACTGCTGCTCCAATAACTCCTCTGATATTTCCTCTGTCACTTTCCTTCCCCCATCCCTTTTTATAAATCTTATTGACTCAGCCTTATATGCTAGTATCACTTCCCTTTCCTTATCTGACCCTTTGATTCAACACACTATTTCAAACCTTTCTGATACCCCTGCCACTCTTTGTGCCCACCTTGCGGATTGGAAATATGAGAATAATATCCTCATGTATCGCAATCTTGTCTACATTCCTCCCTCCCTCCAACATGACATAGTTTCACACTGTCATGATCATCCCTCTGCAGGCCATCCTGATTTCTGAAAAACTTGTCAACTGGTGTCTGCTGACTTCTGGTGGCCCAGTCTGGCCTCCTTTATTTGTCAATATGTTACTGGCTGTGCTACCTGCCAGGCTAACAAATCCAATACTCACCCCATCATGCCACCTCCATCTCCCATAAAATCCTCCTGCACTTGCCCCTTCCAACAAATTTCCTGTGACCTCATCACCAATTTCCTCCTCTCTGCCAGCTTTGATTCCCTTTTGGTCGTGGTCGACCATGGGCTTACAAAGGGGGTAATTCTCTGTCCAACCCTCACTGCAGAGGGTATAGCCACCCTTTTCTTTCACAAAGTCTACAAAAGATTTGGATTATACAACAAAATCATCTCAGACAGAGGCCCACAGTTTGCGTCCTCTTTTGCTAAGGAATTAGGAAAACTGCTGAAGTACAATCTCGCCCTGTCGACTGCTTACCTCCTTAGATGGACAGTGAAACAGAAAGAGTCAATCAAGAAATAGAAACTTACCTTCACATCATTTGTGGTAACCACCCATCTGACTGGACAGAACACCTCTCCACTGCTGAATTTACCCATAACCGTTATCCTCACTTTGTCACAGGAAAATCTCCGTTTTATCTAATGATGGGCTATGAACCATTGACCCTTCCAACTGTATTCCCAAATAGCAAAGTCCCTGTTGTGAAAGAATGAGTCAAGAGACTCCTCACCACCCAAGAAGAAGCCATTGCAGCCCACAAATTAGCCAGACAGTTGATGGCCACATGATCCAAGAAGTCCTTTATGCCATTCACTAAAGGAGACAAGGTTTGATTAGAAGCTTGTAATTTGAAAAGGAATATAGATAACCCAAAGTTTGCACCCAAAAAAGAAGGGCCTTTTACCATTATTCAGGTGCTATCTCCTATCACCTACCAATTATGCCTTTCCAGTACCTGGAAGATCCACCCTGTTTTCCATGCCTCACTTCTTACTTCTTATCATAAGAACACCATTTATGGAAAGAACTTCCCTAGACCACCCCTGGAGCTAGTAGAAGGAGAAGAAGAATATAAAATCGAAAAGATCATACACCATTGTGGAGCTCTGTCAAACTGCTTCTATTTGATCTGATGGAAAGGATACTCTGCTGAAGAAGATTCATGGATCCCAGAGCAGGATATGAAAAATGCAAAGTCTGCCTTAAAAGAATATAAAAACTGTCATCCTTCCCTTTCATCTCCTTAGCTTCTACCTCCATTGACGCTACCACCTTTCAGAATTGCTACTTTTGAAATGTCTTCCATTACTTCTGTCTCCTCCTTCATTGATACTCCTGCTTTAACCCCCACTTGTTCTGTCACCCCTCTCATAACCCTCAAAGCCATTGCCACTATTGCAGATGCTCAGACTACTAGTATGCTCCCTCTGGGTGTGCCCTACCCTCCTATGCACACAGATCCCATGACTGAAACCCTCAAGATCCCTTGCAGAGAACAAGTATATATAGAGATCCTTCATCATCCAGGACATATCCTTGCCATCAACAACATCCTCCATCCTCATTCAGCACTCCATAATCTTTACCTGGCCCACCTAGGGTGTGACACCCTTGAAACAATGAGTTAAGTTATGACTTCCAATGCTCACATGGGACTCTTTACTTCCAAGTTACAACATATCAGGATGGACATATAGCATCTTATTGAAGATGCCATGCACCAGTTAGACATGACCCAGCTACTAGAACAAATTGATGAGATTGCTAAAGAAAAAGGCAAATGGCATGCAGCCTATTTCACTGCCACCACTCCCTCCATCTTGTCTTTGCCTCTCACCCCAGGAGAACAAGCCTTTGTAGATTGTGTCAAAGCCTGGTGGTCTGGAGGTGACAACACCATTCCCTTATTGCCTTGCCACCCCCATTACCACAAAGCTTGCTTCTTCTATCACCATCTCAGTCATGTCAGAGTAGACTGTATTTTCTATCAGTGTGTCCACTGTCTTAAATGGCATCTTGGTCATACCCAGCACTCCTGCCCACTCCACCATCATACCCCTTCCCAGTCATCATCCTTGTCATCAGTATCATCCACCTCTCATCATGCCACCACCCACTTTATATTACCGGTCCCACTGCCACCTGGGATTCCTTTCCCTTGCTGAAGTATGGAATGTGGTCACCCTAGAAGGTCTCCCCCTCATCTTCATTCTCCTAGCTCCCAGTCTGAGGGATCCCTCATTGACATGTACAATTCTGTCACCAAATCCAACATAATGGGAGATGTTTGTGACATCTAAGATGAGACTAAACTGGCTGCTGTGCACTGGCTCATCTAGATCTCTCACAGTAGCTTTGAGTATACAAAGGGGGTAATGTTATGATTTATTTCTTCTTTGACACATAACTGTTGTATCAACTTTAGCCTTTTGTTTCTGTTTGGATAATCCCATTTGGGATAAGTCCAATTCATCTTCAGGCTGAGTCATATCTTCTTATTCATGGTTATCTGTTTATACTTAGTAATTGGCCCAATTACTCAGTAGTTATCTGTCATCATGAGTCATCTTTTTATCTTCTGACTCATCAATTATTCTTTGACATTCTATCACATTTCATATGACTCATCTATGAACAGCCTCATTTCCATTCAAGGCAGTATTCCCACACTGCCTCTCATTTCTCTTCACTATATAAGACTGTTCATTTGCTGCCATGTACCTTAGTCTAGTTCTCCCTTATACATTCACATTCTCTGTGACTGTTCCCTGTCAGACTCCAGAGTGTTTTCTTTCACTCTGTCTCCCTGACCCTAGTCTTTGTCCTACTCTGAGTGGATGCTTCCCCTCTTGATCTATTTGAGTATTCACTAGATGATACTCTTCATTGATCTCCAGTTCTTGATAGCAAGGGCTACACTTGGACCTACCTGGTTCAAGCGTAACACCAGTGGGTGTTACAGAACAATGGAGGAGGTCCCCAACTCCTTTCCCAGAGGTGCTAGATGCACCATCTTTTTCTTTTTCCTTAGAGCACTTTGCAGGAATGGAGGAAGACTTCTCCAGTGGTCTCAGGTGGGATGGTATGATGGAGATCTGGAATGCCTCCCCACTGCTACCAGATAACCAGGAGAATGTACCACCCAGCCAAGAGGAGTGGTACACTTGGGATGCCCAGGAACTCTGGGAGTATCTAACTAGGTGCAAGAACACTTTCCCTTTTCTGTTGGACCAATAATTTATTTTCTAACAATCTCTTTTGGATATATTCAATCTACTTCCCAGCCTTGTCAGTTACCCAATCATCTTACCTACTCCACACACCATCCACCTGATTGTGGTATTATTTACCTAACCCTGATAGATCTCATATATCCATTTAGATCCTTTTAGAATCTCTCATGACCATGAGAGGATTTCCATGCACTGCCCTTCCCCTTTTATCCATAGGCAGTGCATGACTCTTTTAGGTATTATCCACTTATGGATGCTCTTCCATTTCCCTGCCTCTATTACAGCAGGCCATATCTCCAAACCCCAGAAAGGCATAGATTCCTATCTATGTCTATTTAGTGCCCATGTAACTCTAAAGTTTCCTTAGCTAGATTCTATGCAATCTTATGTGGAGTTTACGCTATACCTTCTAAGGTGGATGGTTTCCCCTTAGTTGAAAGAGTTCTAGTCAGGCATTGCCTGAATCATCACTTCATTATCTTCCACCTCGCTACCTGCACCTGGGAATCTATCTTAGCTGTTTGTATATGCTATGGTCCCAGACTAGGACCACTAGATCTCTTCATCACTCAACATCTGCATCTCCATGTCCTGCATTCCATATCAAAAGAATATAGCTCTCAAAGCACTCCCCCTGTTTCTACAGGAAGGGATTTACTACCGCCACAATTACACACCAGCCTGAATCAAAAAACAAATATCCCCCTTCCCCCACCACCAAGTCTATATGAAGGGCCTCTATCCCAGAGGCACTTCGAAGCTCTGGGAGCAGATCAACTACTCAAGCTCCTCCTCTCACCACCACCAATCCCACAGTGAGCACTCGAGAAACACCCCCACCTTCACTTTCTCCTCTCCTACCTCAGATTAGTCACAGCCCAACCTCTTATCCATCAGTGGACTATAGCCTATTGCTAACAACATCATCTCCCATACACCCTCCAGGACCTCTCCCCACTCCAACAGCCCACCCCCTCCTAGAATACTTCACTGCCTGAACCCTCAAGCAGAAGAAGTGAAGACCAGCCAAGGGAACCGCTAAGACCTGGGAGCAGATTGAACGAGAAATAGCAGAGTTACCTGATGATGACAAGGAAGATGACATGGTACCAATGGAATTAAAGGCAGCACTACCAGCAGATTTCTCAGGAAATAGTGAAGATGCAGTATGGTGGATTGCAGCAATGGAGAACTACTTTGCGATCAACCAGGAGATATACAAGACTGACCTAACCAAAGTGGTCACCACTTTAAACAAAATGTCAAAGGGAAGAGTGTCATACACCATGTGGACTACCCCCACAGGGCAACCCCTTTTCCTCATGAAGGGGACAGACTGTGGCTAAATGGAAACATCCCAACTGCTGCTTATGGAGGGAACAAAGAGGGATGACATTTATTCTGGGGAGAAGAAGCCGAGGGAGCCACCTGGGGAGAGGAACCACTCGGAGACTTTGTCCCTGGATGGTGGAATGTCCAAGCACCCCCACTTCACCTGGAGGACACCACACCCATGCCAGAATGGCCCACTGATCCCACATGGATGTGATTGCATCCATAACCATTCATATGCATTTTATTTCTTATTGTCAGACTAGTTTCTGTTACACTTGTACTGAGTAGGTCCAAGTGTAGCCCTTAGGGTCAAGGATTCAGTATGGAGTATCGTCTAGTGAATACTCAAGAGATTCAGAGAGGGAGCATCCACTCAAAGTAGGATGAAGTGGAAGAGAACACTTCAGAGTCTGATAGGGGACAAGCACAAGAGATGTGGTTGTATAAGGGAGAACTAGACTAGAGTACATGGCAGCAAGTAAACAGGTTTATATAGTGAAGGGGAATGAGAGGCAGTGTGGGAATACTGCCTTGAATAGGAACAAGGCTGTCCATAGATGAGTCATACAGAATGTGATGGAACATCAAAGAATAATCAATGAGTCAGAAGATAAGGGAAATGACTCATGATGATAAATAATCAATGAGTAATTGGGCCGATTACTACATGTCAATGAATAAGCATGAATAAGGTGATATGACTCAGCCTGAAAGTGAATTGGACATATGCCAAGTGGGATTATCCAAGAGGAAGTGAAAGGCTAAAGTCAATACAAGGGTTATAAGCTGACACAAGAGTTATATGTAGTAACAGAAAGAAATCGTAACATTACCCTCTTTGTATACTCAAAGCTACTGCGAGAGACATCTAGATGAACCAGCGCACGGCAGCCAGTTTAATCTCATCCTAAATGTTGCAGACATCTCCTGTCATATTGGACTCGGTGACAGGGTCATATATATCAATCAGAGAGCCTTCTGACTGGGGGCTGGGAGAGTGAGGACAAGGGGGAGATCTTCTAGGG
>JBBPJU010001506.1:0-11521 GCA_038088875.1 Austroboletus festivus | reverse complement strand
AGTGGTTGATGATGAGAAGCGGAATGATGGGCTAGTAGTGATATGGGCAGTAGTTCTCTTTACAGTAATACTGGTGGGTTTGGATGTGTTGTTGGTCATAATGTCTTTTTCTTTTTGGTGTGAATACTGAGATACGTGAGAAGCAATAGGAGTATTTGGTGGGTTTGTTGTCTTTGAGGGAGAATTTGTAAAAATCGCAACATTTGGTGGGTTGTTTATCGTCAATCATATTTTGTGTTTTCTTTTATAGCTTTGTAGTGTCTCGTCGGCATGGGTGAAGTTGCTTTCCGGTTCCCAAGTGTTTTCTGCAGTAGAGTATCCTTTCCATTGCACTAAATAGGATCGGCATCCTGGGTATTCTCTGTGATTGATGATACATTCGACTTCGTATTCTTCTTCATCACCTATGATCTCAGGGGGTGGCGGAGTTCCGGCAATTCCGTATTCCTCATTTTGGATAAATGGGGAAAGAAGGGAGGCATGGAATACATTATGGATTTTCCAGTTCAGGGGTAATTCCAACTGGTAGGTTACAGGTGATAGGACTTTCGTAATGCGGAAGGGTCCTTCCCTTTTGGGGCTGAGCTTCTTGGATGGATAGGAGGTTTTAAGGTTTTTATTGGATAGCCATACTTTGTCGTTATTCTTCCAAGGTTTGAATTTTGGATAGCTGTGGGAGAATTGTTGGGCATTGGTGATCACGGCCAAAGCTTCATCCCTGGCATCACCTAGTTCGTTCAGGCATTTTTCGAGGGTGGGATTAAAGGTTTTTCCGATTGGTGGATAAGCTCTAGGTTCGTACCCCATTATCAGGTGGAACGGGGTTTGTTTGGTTGCAGAGTGTACCAAGGAGTTGTGATTAAATTCTGCCATTGGGAGCAGTTCGCTCCATGAGTCCTGTTGTCCTTGGCAAAACACTCGTAGATAGGTTTCCAGTTCTTGGTTTACTCTTTCAGTTTCTCCGTTGGTTTGTGGGTGGTATGCGGTGGATAGAGCGACGTCATATTCAAGTAGCCAAGCTAGTTCCTTAGCGAATGCCGACGCGAATTGCAGGCCTCGATTGGAGATTACCTTGGAGTGTAATCTGAAGCGTGGGAACACGTGCTTGAAAAATAGGGTTGCCACTCCGGCGGCATCGACGGTTTTGGTAGTAGGGATGAAAATTGCCCCCCAGCTAAGTCCGTGGTCCACCACAACCAATATAGAGTCTGCCCCGTGGAAAAGGGGTAGATCAGTGATCATATCCATCGAGATGGTGTGGAAAGGGTGTGGGCTGGTGACGGGGATGGGGACTAGTGGAGGGTGGAATGGGTTATTGATGTTTTTGTTTTGTTGGCATATTGGGCATCCGGCAATGTATTTTCAGATGAAGGTGGAGAGTCCTGGCCACCAATAGTCTCTGGATAGGAGTTGGATGGTTCGGTGTTGTCCTCCATGTCCTCCAGCGGTGGATGAGTGGATAGAGTGGACCAGATCTTTCCTAGCATCAGGGGGTATGTAGAGGCAGTGGCGGAAGTAGAGTTGTCCTTCTTCATAAGTCCAGTCCGAGGGGTGGGATTTGTCAGGGATGTGATTTTCCTTGTACATGCGTCGTAGTGCGTCTAGTACTAATGGATCTTTTTCGGAGGAAGCCTTGATCTTGTCTCGTAGTGCAACATCTATTTGATTGACGAATAGTTCTTCCAGTAGTAATTGGATCTGATTGTTATCGTTATCAAGGTTTGGGTTTGATATCCTTGATAATGCGTCTGCCAGACCCATTTGTGTTCCTGGAAGGTGACGGAATTCTAGGTCATATTCTTGTAGGAATAGTTGCCATCGTGCATGTCGTCTCAAGAGTTTTCGTGCTTTTTTGAAGTATAGGAGGTTTTTGTGGTCTGTTAGGAGAGTTACCAGGTGGTTGGTCCCGGTTAGGTAATGTCTCCAATTGTCCAATGCATGTATTACTCCCAGGAGCTCTTTGTCATAGATGTTGTAGTTTTGTTCTGCCGGGGATAGGGTACTGGATCGATAAGCACATAGGTGGAGATCTCCGTTGAGATCTTTTTGCATTAACACTCCCCCAGTTCCTACCAAAGATGCATCTGTCATGATGAAAAAAGGTTTGTGTGGGTCAGGGATGGAGAGCACTGGTTTTATTAAGAATTGTTCCTGAAGTTCTCTGAAGGCTTTTTCTTCTTCGATTCCCCAAGACCACTTCCGTTCTTTCTTGGTTAGTTCAATTAGTGGTCTGGCCTTGGTTGAAAATCCATTTATGAATTTTCGGTAGAAGTTGCAGAACCCCAGAAAGGATCATACTCCTTTTACTGAGCTTGGGGGGTTCCATTCTTTGATGGCTCTGAGTTTGGTGGGGTCCATTTCCGTTTGGCCTTCTGAGATAATCATTCCGAGGTATTCCATGCTCTTAGTGTCGAAGGAATACTTTTCCAGTTTTAGATATAGTTTGTGTTCCATCATCCTTTCCAGGACTTTCCTGGTTCTTTCGTCATGAGTCTGTTGGTTGGAGGAGTGGATGAGAAGATCGTCCATGTATATGATCAGCCATCCTTCGGCTAAGTAGTCCACGAAGATGTCATTCATTAGTGCTTGAAAGGTGGCAGGGGAGTTGCAAAGTCCGAAGAACATTACGGTGGGTTCAAATAACCCCATCAGTGTGATGAAGGCGGCCTTCCATCTATCTTCTGGTACTATCCAAACATTGTTGTACCCCCATTGCATGTCCATCTTGGTGAAGATCTTAGATCCTTTTAGTTTGCCGATCAGATCTCCGATGAGGGGTAACGGGTAGGCATTTTTGACTGTATGCGTATTTAGGTATCGGTAGTCTTGGCAGGGCCAGAGTTTCCCATCCTTTTTGTCTATGAAGAAGAAGGGGGATGCTTGAGGGGACTTAGATTTCTGAATTTTCCTGCTTTTTAGGTGTTCTTTCATGAATTTCCTACATGCTTCCGTTTATTCGGGGTTTAATGGGTAGTTTTTGGCCCTTCGGGGAGCGAAGGAGGGGAGGAGGTCGATGTGATGGTCATAACTTCTTTTTGGTGGTAGGGTAGTGGTGGCTTCTTCTGAGAATACCGTTTGATACTGCTGGAATTTCTTGGGTAACACTATTTTGTCCTTTTGCTCCTTTCGAGCAAGGTCCATTGAGATAGTGAGTTTATGAATTTCCTCCTGATCGGTGCAGCATTAGATGAGTACTTCTTCATTGGGTTCCTCCGCCAGGTTAGTGGTCAGGTACTTGACCAGGTACCACTGTTCTTCTGGACATGCCCCTTTCATTCCTTCTTTTAGCTCCCGATTTATCCAATCAATCATTGGATTGTGTTTTGCTAGCCAACTCATCTCCAGGATCATGTCGGTTTTTCCGCTTTTAATTACCAAATAGTCCCTAGTTTCCCTTCTTCCTCTGATGGATGTAGTGATGGTGGTTTTGTGGGTTATATCTCCTCCGGTGTTGGATGTTCCATCCGCATTGATGGCAATTCTTCGTATTTTTAGTTTTGTGAGGGGGAGTCATAGCTTCCGAGTTATGGATTCGTTGATGAAGCAGTTCGTTGCTCCGCTGTCCACAAGGGCTTTTAATTCAGTGGTTCCTGGAATTATTTGAACAGGGATTGTGATTGATTTTCATTCTATAGATTGTACATTCCAGGTCTTAGGAGAGTTACACACTGATTGAGCTCTCCTGGTTAAAAACCCTTGGCGCATTCTACTCAGATTTTTAATTCTTCCGTGCTTATTTTAGCAACAGTTTCCTCCTCCTCTTCCCCTTGGTAGATAGGTTCCTCATACACTTCTTTGAGGATCTTGATGATGTCTTCTTCCTTTATGTCTTTATCTCTAAGAGCTTTGATGTAATCGGCTACTGCCAATGATGTGGGTGTGGTGGAGATCTCTTTGGTTTGTTCCCTCTTTTGGAACTTATTGTGGGAAGATGTTCCTGGTCGTGGATGGTTCCTAGTGGAGTACCCTACTTTATGGCATATGAAGCAATGATTTTCCTTGATGTGTTTAGCGCGATTAAATGGAGATAGTTTGATGACGTCTACATCCATAGCGTTTGGGTCTCACGCTTCCGTTTTGAATCGATTCCCTTTCAGGTCTCGGACTCTTTCGATTTGCCTCATTTGCTTGTGAGCGGATTCGATCCACTCTTTAAGGGTTTCCGGCTCCTTGTTTCCGATTACTTTTTCCGTGATTAATGGATTTAGGCCCCTGACGAACCATTCCGTCAGGGCAGCATCATCTGTCATCTTGGCTTTTCCGGCGTAAAGCTGGAAGTCCTGCATGTATTCCTGCAACCTCTTTGTTGTAGAGAAGGAGTCTTTATCCTTCTGTTTAAGAGCAGCTAACTTCCTCCTGTGGTCCAAGTGGTCTTCCTTGGATGAAAACGCCATGAGAAATCTTTCTTTGAAGGCTTTCCATCCTTCAGTGTCTGGGACCGTTCCTGCTTCTCGCTGATTGTAGTATGCTTCTGAGAACGTCTTTCCTCTTCCTTTGCTCATCTTATTCAAGGCAGTATTGATTCTGTCTTGGTCGTAGGTGTAGATATTGTCGTTCATGGAGAAGTAGTTTGCCATGGTCATGATCCACCATGTGGCATCTTCTGATTCTCCAGAGAAATCTGTTGGTAATCCAGCTCGCTTTTCTGACATCTTGGTTCGATCCCTCCATGGAGGTGGGGGTTCGATATCCAGTTCTAGTTGTTTGGTTGGGTGTGATGTAGCTGTATTAGGTGGGACAGGAGTTGTATTCCTGTCGGCTGCAACAGTTTCAGTGTTAAGGGTCAGAGGTGCGGGTAGGCTCTGAGAAGGGCGACAATAGGTTCTGGTTGAATGGGGTCAGGGGTTAAGATGATAGCTAGGAGTAGTAGCACCTCCTCCGATTCGAAGTCTTCGAGACAGATTGGGGATAGGGTGGTTTCAGTAGGAGTTGTCGACGTTTTGGTGTTCTTCTTCTCCCTCGGATGGGAGATCAGCGGCTGAGTAAATTCTGGCGGATCTTCCCTAGTGGGGTCTTTGGGCCCACTAGACTCTTCTTGATAGAACAAGGAGTGAACAAGGTTCAACTAGATCTTTTGTGACGCGATCTACGGGTATAGATCCAAGATACAAAGATATTGCCAAGTTCTAGCTGTCACTCAACAGTAGACAGGAGACTGATAGAAGTCCGGGATGGTTTGGGTAAGTCTTGCTGCGTTCCTCACTTAGGAATGGCAGTTGAACCAAATACCACGTAGATTAAACGTAGATCTAGTTAAGGAGCTATTGGTACGGAATGCAGGACGTGAAGTCCGAGACGCTCGGCGATAAGCTGATCAAAGGCTCCTGTTGAAGGTCCGTAGCACAAGCAAACGGCTAGGATGGATAGGCGGGCTGCGGCAGCCTCGTGATAGAGGATCAAGCAGTAGTTCAGGGTCTGCCTGAATAGAACTCTCTCGAGCAAGGGAAGACCATCCACCTTGCAAGGTATAGCGTAAACGCTTTACGTAAGATTGCGTAGAATTTAGCTAGAGAGCTAACTATGATACAGGGGCGCTTATATACATAAGTATCTGGGGATGGGAATATACTCCTAAGTTGGATGAGATATCCGATTAGGAGTTGGTCCACTTCCCGATTGGAAGTGGAGAATGGAAAGCGTCCTTATCGGGAATAACAATAACGGATCTTGCACTGCCTAGGGAGAAAGGTGAAGGGCAGTGCAAGGAACCCGCCCCTACTTGAGGAGAAGGTTTAAACTCTATCTCTAAAGCGGATATATCAAACTCGGCGGAGTAAAAGGAGAGATAACATCGCCTCTCGGACGCTGTGTGGAGAAGGTATGGGCGAGGCGATGACTTGCCGTAACTGAGAGTGAGATCGTATATCCTAGTCGAGATAGGAGAAAGGCCCATCAGGGCGAACTCTAAGTAAAAATGGGGAGAGTGAGAGAAAAGGAAAGACAGGGAGAAAGCTCCCTCATAAAAAGGGGAACGGGCGCTCGGCTCGCAGGAGGAACTCCGCAAGCTCCTCGGCATCCCAGGTGAACCACTCGGGGTTCCCCGATGGAACGTTCTCTTGGTTCTCCGGTAATGGAGGAGACGCGTTCCAGACATCCAGGGAATCTCCCCATGCTAGTCCGCTGGTGAAGTCGTCATCGAGGTCCATCGGCTGCTCGTTTGAGAAAAAAGATGGCGCATCCAACTCCTCCGGATACGGAGTTGGAGGCCTCACCCATCGTTCCATAACAGCTACTTGTACATGGGCAGCACTATTTATAGGAAAAAAGGGGAACTGCTATGACCATAAACAGAGATCACAGGAAGGGGGAATGCTGTCCATAGGGCAAAGGGTTTCTGGAGATAAGCATAGGTGGGGAAGAAGGTGATCGCACCAGTGTAAGGGTGCGATCCAAAAGAAACTATAGTTCAGAGATAAGAAACAAGGTTCATACCGAAAGAAAGGTAAGACGTGGATGCGATCACATCCATGCCTTGTCTGTGGGCCATTCCAGCAGGGGTGCTGTCTCCTCCAGGTGGACAGGTGGTGCTTGGACGTTCCACCATCCTGGGACTGCGTCTCCTAGGGGTTCCTCTCCCCAGGTGGCTCCCTCCGGTTCTCCATTCCAAAATTGGTGCCTCATGTCGAGGTTCCCTCCGTAGGCAGCGGTAGCGATATTGGCATTGAGCCAAGGGTGATCTCCTTTGTGAGGGAAAGGAGTGGCTCTCCTCGGGTAGTCTACCTGATGCGTGACAGATCTTGCTGTGGTACATTCCTGTGTGACTATTGCAAGTTCGTCGGAAATGCGATCTAAAAGGAAACCATGTGCTTCCTCATCCGAATCTGCAAAGTCAAAGTGAGCGGAGGACTCTGAGTGTATTATGAAGTCCAGGAGCGAGGCTTTTCGGAGTTCAGAAATGATGCAGGGTTGCCACAGGCAGAAGTTTGATTGTCCCAGCAAGATCAGGAAAGTGGAGGTTGCAGGTGCAGCAGAATCAGCTATGAACTGCTGAGTATCTGCTCCCACTGCTTCCACTGCTTCAGAGGAGCCTATAATGCTGTCGTTGTCGTCGTTTGCGCTCTAGGTGGTGTTTCCGGGAATGTCTGAGGTGTTGATGGCCGGAAGGGGGCTGGAACACCCGGAGGTGCCAGACATACCTGTGCATTCTGCGGAGGTGTCAGGCATGGATTTGAGGTCCATGATGTGCAAAGGCGGAGATGGAGGGGAAGCTAAATGGGGAGCAACTTGATGAAGTGCAAGTCCACAGTGCTCGATAATCGGAGATGGAGTGTGTCACCGGTTTGGTGAGGGACTGCATGCTGAGACGCATGGAGATGGTGGCTGTGCGGGGATGCGCGGAAATGGTGGCTGTGCAGGAATGCTCGGAGATGGGAGCAGCTCGGGAACGCTTAGAGATGGTGGAACTGTGGTAGGTGCTGGAGCATGGTTTGGGGTGATAGATCCCATGCGCGCAGGCTGAGCAGTGAGGTGGTAAAGTCCACCGAAGAACGTACCAGTCATGATCATGTCACCACCTCTTCTATTTACCAAACATAGTCCAGAGTTCCTATCGAAGACTGTGGAGAATCTGGCACTTTCAAGTTGTGGAATGGAGAATGTGGTGACTGGGAAATCGGGCATGTAGAGGACATTGTGAATGGTAGTTTTTACCTTTTGTCCGTCTACTTCAGAGATGACTGGAATGGAGCTGTCACGCATCAGGTAGACTACCCGAGGAGAGCCACTCCTTTTCCTCATGAAGGAGATCGCCCTTGGCTCAATGCCAATATTGCTACCGCTGCCTATGGAGGGAACCTCGACATGAGGCACCAATTCTGGAATGGAGAACCAGAGGGAGCCACCTAGGGAGAGGAACCCCTAGGAGACGCAGTCCCAGGATGGTGGAACCTGCAAGCACCACCTGTCCACCTGGAGGAGACAGCACCCCCGCCGGAATGGCCTATAGATGAGGCATGGATGTGATCGCATCCACAACTTACCTTTCCCTTGGTATGAACTTTGTTTCTTATCTCAGAACTATAGTTTCTTTTAAATCGCACCCTTACACTGGTGCGATCACCTTCTTCTTCACCTATGCTTATCTCCAGAAACCCTTTGCCCTATGGACAGCATTCCCCCTTCCTGTGATCTCTGTTTATGGTCATAATAGTTCCCCTTTTTCCTATAAATAGCGCTGCCCATGTACAAGTAGCTCCTTAACTAGATCTACGTTTAATCTACATGGTATTTGGTTCAACTGCCATTCCTAAGTGAGGAACGCAGCAAGACTTACCCAAACCATCCCGGACTTCTATCAGTCTCCTGTCTACTGTTGAGTGACAGCTAGAACTTGGCCATATCTTTGTGTCTTGGATCTATACCCGTAGATCGCGTCACAGGAGCCGATGCCAGTGGCAGAGATTTTCGAGGAAGTCCTAATGCGAATGGTGTGTGGGTGACGAAGGGACTTGAAGGATGTGAACCAGGAGCGGTGTGGAATGATGTGCATTGTCACTCTGGAATCAATGATGATAGTGGAACTGGGCAAGGGCCAGCGAGCGTCAGAGTTGCCCTGTGAGGGCTTCAGAGCTCCGCTCGGGCGAAGGCGGCAATGGAGGTGGCTGGAAACTGTGTCCTGAGCAGTGAAAGCGTATTCCAGTAGCGTGGGGCCATCTTTGGGTTGGCTGTGCTGTTTGTTCAGTTTGGAAAATGTGGCCCTTGCAACATGGGCCTGCTCCAGAACTTTGGGAGTTGGAGGTGCAGTTGCCTTTGGCATTTTCATGGTGTCTTTCCGGGACTTGGTGGATCGCTCCTGGAGCCCAGAGATCCATTCCTTGTGATGCAATCTATGGGTATAGATCCAAGACACAAAGATATGGCCAAGTTTGTAGCTGTCACTTCAGCAGTGGACAGAAGACTGATAGAAGTCCGGGATGGTTTGGGTAAGTCTTGCTGCGTTCCTCACTCAGGAATGGCAGTTGAACCAAATACCATGTAGATTAAACATAGATCTAGTTAAGGAATTACTGTACAAAGGCAGTGCTATTTATAGGGGAAGGGGAAAACTACTATGGCCATAAACAGAGGTTACAGAAAGGGGGAACGGCTGTCTGTAGGGCAAAGGGTTACAGGAGATAGGCATGGATGGAGGAAGGAGTGATTGCACCAGTGTAAGGGTGTGATCTAAAAGAAATTATAGTCCGTAGATAAGGAATAGGGTTCATACCGAGATAATGGTAGGGCATGGATGCGATCACATCCATGCCTTGTCCGTAGGCCACTCCGGCGGGGGTGCTGTCTCCTCCAGGTGTATGGGTGGTGCCTGGACGTTCCACCATCCAGGGACTGTGTCTCCTAGAGGTTCCTCTCCCCAGGTGGCTCCCTCCACTTCTCCGTTCCATAATTGGTGCCTCATGTCTAGATTCCCTCCATAGGCCGTGGTAGAGATATTGGCGTTGAGCCAGGGGTGATCCCCTTCATGAGGAAAAGGGGTGGCTCTCCTTGGGTAGTCCACCTGGTGCGTGACATTCCTTGTATTCCCAGCAGTCCTCCGACGAATGTCCTTTGCACTTGTGGTGCTCGCAGTAAGGTTCAGAGGATGCTGTAGTGGTCGCAAGCCCGAAAGAAAATCCTTTGCTCCCACTGCTCCAGAAACTGAGTCAAGCCTCTTCTGTGAGGATTCAGGTCTTGATGGCATCAAAAGTGAGTTTCGTGTCCAGAGTTGTGTTGACTACTGAGGAAGCGAAGGCATTTCAATCCGGAATATCAGGGAGGGAGTTCAGGAGGAGGAATGCGGAGATTTTCGGATCAACAGGGAACTGCATCCCAGGGAGGCGAGAATCGAGGGATCGGAGAAGAGCGATATGATCGGAGGCAGCAGAGATGCCATCCCAGGAGGCGGAGAAGAGTTATCTGAAATAAAGGAAGGTGGAAGCAATGCCGCTCTCCTGGTGGAGCTGTATGAGGGCAGCGAAAAGTGCCTGGGCTGACGTGTGATGCTCAGTCTTCAGGAGGAGAGTGTCAGAGATGTGATCTTGAATGATCCCATGTGCTTGCTCATCCCGCTCCTGCCATTTGCGAATTTTGGCAGTGCTCGGAGATAGTGCAGAAGCCCTGGAGATGGATCATGGAAGGTGGAAGGCGGCTGAAGTGGAGAGTGCAGCGCCAGAGGTGGAGGCAGAGAGTGCCGCAGGAATGGTGGAGGATGTCATAGATGACAATGGGGTAGGATTGGTGCCGAGGACTACGCCAAGGACCTTCTCGGATCTGAGCTTGGCCTGAATGCGAAGGTTCCATATGGCAAAGTTTGCCAGGCTGGTGAGAACCAGACATGAGGATGTTGCCAACGCATAGGAGGACATCAGATGAATTGGATCGGGTTGAATCAGGAGTTAAGCGGAGTTAGGCGGAAGCTAAGCGGAGCGTGGGAATGTTCATTCGGCTATGCTCAGATGCATTCGGAATGAAGTGAAAAAGCTGGATGTGACAGAGGTTGTTAGAGGGAGCAACCAGGGCTCATAACCTGTCAGAATATGCTAGGCTGGGGGCTAGCAAGAATGTCTCAGCTGAAGTCTAGTGAGACTGATATTTAACTGTACCTAGCAAGAATGTCTACAAGTACATTAGCTAGGTAGATAACTATGTAGGAAGAGCCCTTACCTCAGCTGAAGTCTAGTGAGACTGATATTCAACTGAGAAAGGGCTGAAAGCAAAAAGTAAGCATAAATAAAGGGCGGAGATGTGGGTGCATATCCCAAATGAACTCCACCAGGTGAATGACATAAAAAGGATGAAGAAATAACCAAGTCTGATAATGTCCGATCGGAGAAGAGAAAGTAATATATATGAGAATACACATGGAAGTGTTCTCAGAGATGGACCAGAGTGAGCCAGAGATCATCCTACTAAAGGTGGGGTTCAGTAGAATCTGACAAAAGCAAAAGAACACTCTTTGTCTAAGATCACTCAATCAAGTCACTACGAGAGACGTACATACGCAATACACCAATCCCTGTTCTTTTCTCATTTTCTTTGTTTCCCACAGAAACCATTTTGGAGAATGGTGGAGAGTATTTCATCTTACTTGTTTGCCATTGCCTTGCTTGGTCTAGCTTTGAAGGCAGCAAGCTGGGGGATTAATATGATTGCTAGCGTGTTCTTAGGTCTACACTGTCCTTGTGCCCCTCAATGAGTGCACCAATCGGACCGGTAGTCGGGGTGCTAAGGGGCCACTAGGTGGGCCACTCAATCAAATCGATGTACATATTGAAAATCCATGTATGAATAAGATGGTGGTTCAAATGTAATGTACAGATGCTTCCTATGTATTGCACCCAGACTCAACTTATGCATTTACCTCATGATCAAAATTTGATGCAAAATAAATAAGTGGAACATTATGCAGCATGGTTACAAGGATCATATCCAGCCTTTGTTTCCTGAATATACAGTGAAAACATTTCCTTTTACAAACTTATCTTTTGATCCGACTTATTATTCTCCCTTTGCTGCCATGAATATGAAATGTTATCATTTTATTTTA
>JBBPJU010001505.1:0-11536 GCA_038088875.1 Austroboletus festivus | reverse complement strand
TGACCAAGGCTGACAATGTCGACAGCCTCACAACAGAGGAATGGATGACCGCCATCGAGTTCTTGACGCGAGTCGGCCAGACGTGTACACCTCTACGTCAGGAGATGATTCTCCTCTCAGATGTGCTTGGCGTATCAGCTCTGGTTGATGCTATCAACAACCCTGTCATTGAGAGTTCAACAGAAAGCAGCGTCCTGGGCCCTTTCCTGACTGACGATGCGGCGGAAGGTACGTCTTCGTGCACGCCAGCAACACTCCACGTCACTTATCCCATACACACATCTTCTCCTTCAGTTGAACTCGGTGGCTCCATTGCATCAGAAGGCAAAGGGGACTACATGTACGTCGAGGGTCGGGTCCTGACGACAAACGGCGAACCCATCCCGGATGCCCTCATCGAGACATGGGAAGCCGACGAGAATGGTACGGATCACTCGTGTTCCTTGCGGCTCGAATTGACCCTAATCACAACCAGGATTTTATGACACGCAATATGCCGATCGAACACAACCAGACTGTCGTGGGCGACTGCGTACCGGAAAAGACGGCTCGTTTAGCTATCGCGCTGTTGTTCCTAGCCCTTATCCCATTCCTGGTGACGTGAGTTTTATCTGGCCCCGTTCCTATCCGTCGCGCGTTCTGATGGTCGACGCTAGGGTCCTGTTGGCGAGCTATTGGTTTCTCAAGTCCGTCACAATATGCGTCCCAACCACTTGCATCTCCTGATAGAGGCACCCGGTTATCATAAACTCATCACGGCATTATACCCAGAAGGCTGTCAATATATCACGAGCGATTCCGTGTTTGGAGTCAAGAAGTCACTCGTTGTGGTATGTGTTGGCGATCCCTCTGATCGTTACCGAGATGCTCATGATTGTCAACCCCCCCCTTTTTTTTTGCAGAATTTGGTCCAAATAGACAGCGACGAGGAGGCTCGCGAGCGTGGATTCCCCAAAGGCGGTCCGTTCAAGCTTTTGAAGCATGACATTATCCTCGTTTCAGAAGAAGAATACCAGCGCACCCGGAAACAAGCCATCAGCGAAACCGAACAAGCCTACTTTCGAGCCAAGCAAGACTGATAATTGACGGTGCTCTCCTTGACATCCAACAATGCACTTTCGTCTCCCTCGTCTTGTACTATCTTTATACGCCTGAAACGGGCAGAGATGGTTTTCTCGATATGTATTCCCATTATGTATGCTAGCTTATGAAACTTATGAAACGCAGACTTGAAGAGGCAAGATTAGTACACAGCGCAAGGACATTGACGGGCTGATGACAATATGCGAGGTATGTACGAGCCAGCCAGGTCTAGACCTTCGATACGGTGTCACGCGTGGTTTTACTGGCGCCAGTGTGGCGCTGGTGTTCGGTTTCAACAGCTCCTGTTTCTGAACTTCGAAAGGCCTATCTGTGAGATTATCCGAAACGTGTATTGTTCACCGATGCTCGACGTTCGTAAGGATCCCATCATGTTCGCCAGCCTGAGCGTAAACCACTGACCAGCATATGACTGTGCGACCCGGAGTACGATAACTACCTTCTTGTGGTGCAATGCTCATACATCGAAAAAGACGAGATTTTTCTCTCGAATGGCCATCGAGAACTTGCCCGTTTCAGCAGGTAAACGTGCCTTTGACCCAGGGGCCAAACAAGTGCTTCTCCCATATCACGATGCAGACCGGAACGCAGATCTCCCTCGCCTGAAACGGACAAAGGTGGTCTTCCTGATCAATGTGTTTGATTATGAATACTAACTTGTGACACGCAGACTGGTACAGATCCGACACAAGTATAGCATGCATGATCTTAAATAGGACAGTAACACAACAACATTATGAGGCATGATCCATTCTAGATCCGCCGACACAGTTTCACGCGAGGATTCACTGGTGTCAATGTTATACCAGTCTTCCATTTCAACAGCGCCTCTTTTTGTACCTCGAAAGGCTTGTCCGCAAGTTCATCCGGGACACGTATCGTGTACCGACGTACGACGCTCGCAAGAATGCCTACCATTTCCGCTAGCGCAAATCGCTGACCAATACACGACCTCGCACCACCCGAGAACGGCAAGACTGAAAGAGAAGTGCACAAGATTGAGTCTGGCAGATCGTCCGGTGACAAAAGTATGCGGTGCTTACATGCATGCCTCGGCCACTGGTAAGACGGCGTATCGATAAAATGCTCAGGCTTGAACTCGGCGGCGTCTTCTCCCCAGTACAAAGCTGTAACACGTGAACGAGAGCGTGAGGACGATGCAGGCGAGCATGACATACTATTGTGGTGCAATCCCCATATATCAATAATGACGCAGCTCCCTTCCGGAATGGCCATTGAGAACCTGCCAGTTTCCACAGGTGGGCCGGCCTTGGATCCAGGGGTGAAATAGGTACCGGGCAGCACGGTATCCTTGTATACATTCTTTCCTAGTCGTGGCTCCGCGGGAAACAAGCGAAGTGTTTCACGGATACAAGCAATCGTGTATTCCTTGCTAGATCATCAGAATGTGCCAATTAAGGGAAGAGGAAAGCTGACAAGTTTGTCCATGTGTTCTCTATGGTTCTGTTGCATACTTTGATAAGAAAGAGTGTTCGTAAACATGACTGACGAGAAAAGCACACCGTCATTAATTCCGTGAGAGGTACGTCTGCGGGCCATACGCGGGTGAGTTCGTCATAGATCTTTTGCTGACAGTCCGGGTGAAGGGCCAATAATGAAAGCGTAAAGCATAAAGTGTGAGCAGAAGTTTCTGAGGTCGGAGCTTAGCTTCGAGATGATGCCAGCGCTTGAAGATTAACAAACCATGTCCAGCAAGAAGGAAAGCCTGAAGATCGTTGAGTGGTGTGGCGTGAAAAACTAGTTGCATGCTCACAAATATATTTGACAGCAACTCGCCCTCAGTCAGCTTCTTCGAATCGCTCTTCTGAATCATGTTCGCCTCGACAAGATTTCGTAGCAATGCTGCGCCTGAGGCTCCAACACACTCACCAGAGGCAATTTCAGCGCGAGCAGAGGCGACGATATCGACCATGTGAATCCGTAGCTCATTGAACGCGAGCTGCGTTAGCAGTACGCGGGAGGACAGGTAAGGCACTTTGATCCACGACGCGACCTGGTAAAACCAGGGTGGCAGCAAGGCTTTAAACATCACATTTTCGACAGAGTTAATGACGGCGGATCGAAAAGTAAGCTTGCAGCCTGGAGGGGGCTTCGCCGCCGATTCAGCGCTCCAGGACACCCGTCTACCGAAGCCTGCGGTAGAAATGATAAAAAGTGTTGCCTAGAAATGTTATGAACATTATTTCTGAGGTGTAAGATTCTGTCCCGCACCTGCTTCATGGGCTCCAACAGACCGAGGGCGTTATCTGGACTAGAAGCATCCAGATCTTGGAACCATTCATTTGCTACACGAAGGGATTCCGCCCAGACCAATGCAACGTTTGTCTGGTTAAACAAAGTCAGGACAATTGATATAGGTGGCGGAGAACTTGCCTCGTTGAAAGCAGACATGGCGATCGAGCGATGTCGCTTCCAGTCTGATCCTTCGACGCTGACGACGTTTTTTCCGTAAATGTTGAGGAGTTCGTACTCGGTAACGTCCTTTTCGAAAGTGAAGCGGTCCATCACGATATGTTTGATCGCCTCCCCGTCTGCGAACCAAAAGAATGGTTGAGCTGCCCATATCCTAATCGTTGCAAAGGAGGTGGCCCCGAATTTCTCGTAAGCTAAATGACCGCGTTAGCTTGACATGATGTGCGGAGAAGAAACACATACACGCGAATTTCGCTGCATAGTATGCGACCATGCCGGGTAGAGGGAAATTGGTACCCAGTGCAATAGCACCAATAGTCATTGGATGGATCCATAACACGGCGCGACCTGGATAATCCCTAGTGCACATCAACGCTAGTTTTGAGCGTAGAACGACGGCACAAATACCGCAATCGTACTTTATCTTTGCAAAGGCCGACCGCAAGGACAGCACTTTGTCCACGACATACTTGAGAACTGCGAGGGTGATGCTGGATGCGATCCAGCGGTACACAGATGTAGACTGAAGGATATTCATGCTGCGTCGAGGAGAGCGCCGGGGCGACTGAGCTAGGGAGGATTTTTATTTTTAGAAAGATTGACTAACCTAAATGTCATATGATGACTTCAAGTTCAGCCGACGGAACGATAATCGACTTTGGAGGCGGAACAGGTGTGGTGGAGGTACGGTAAGAAAAGAAATTCTGTCAGGTAACTTGAATCGTCATTTAGACTCCAGGTTGCCAGGGAGTGAAGACAGCGCACAGGCCGCGTGGTCCTGACAATCGGAGCAACATAGGTTCACACACACACGAATCACGATGTCAACTCAACCCGATTCTATTACTAATGGAACTGGAATCAGCAACGATCCTTTTCGCTTATTCTCGACGAATAGCCGGAAATTCATGAGCTAACGATTTCAGCGCGCAGTGCAACGTATCATGGGCACCTCTGCATGATGTCGCCTCCGTATTTTGATAGTTCAACTAACCATCACGTCAGGGACCCAGTAATGGTCTGCATTCAGCAGAATTGAACAGCCTCACAGTACCACTGTGACTACTGAGTAGTGAGTGGATGGAGGTCCAGAATCCAGTCAAGAGACAGGTTCAAGTTGCGTTCTTAGTCAGATCTTGTTTTCCTAGGTATACTTGAGAAGGGGGAAAGATCTATACGATAAAAGAAGCTTTGCGATATGAACGTCTTTCATCAAGTTATAAATCAGCACTCTGTGCGTACGTTCATTTTTGTACCTGAGCCGGTGGGTTTGATTTTTGGTCTGTCACAATAGCTCTCATCCAAACATAGTCGCGTTTCGAACGTGTCCGCTTTCCATTGAGACTGGCCAAGGTGCAATATAAATACCTACTATGGTGATCGTGTGCTCTGCGGTCACTATACTAATTCACCATGTTTTTGCTCGCTTTGTTCACCTTCTCCAGCGTGCTTCTGGCAAGCAACGCACCTGTTCTCTCTAGCGATGCCAGCGACGCAAATCACACCATCTTCACAGGCTTTTCTTTCAGCGCTATACCAACGTCCCATACCGCCAACTCATCCGATAACCATACTCTGCACAACGATGCCAATATGCAGGTATGTCCCCCCTCTACCTCCACACCGGAAGATATCACACCCTGTCCTTAAAGTACATCGGAAAAGTGAACGTTGGCGGTCACGGTATCCACCCTTGCTTCTCTAGCCGTATCTCACTCAACTTGCTTTCAGACTTTAACCTCCAGATCGATACCGGCTCGAGCGATCTGTACGTCGTTGGCGCCCAAAAGCTGGTACTTAACAGTACGACCAACACCACTGTAAACCTCACCTATGGCCATGGCTCTGCATTCGGCAACATTGCTTACGCCCCCGTGGCGTTCGGTGGGTATCAAGTCGACAACCAAGCCTTTCTGAATGTGTCTAGCACGGTTGACAGCGACGGCGATGGTATCCTTGGCATAGGGCTCAACGGCCTCGGCGCACTCGAACGCACAACAAAGAATGTGGCAGCCCAGTCCGTCCTGGCCAACATGTTTGTACAGCATCCCTCTCTGTCACGGTTCATGGGCCTCGCGCTCGAGCGGTCCGAAGACGGCGAGGACACCGCGGGCGGTTACATCTCCATCGGCGAATATAATCCACAGTTCAGCAACGTCATAAACACGCCCAAGAACCCCATCACGCCAACGTCTGGATCCCGCTGGACGATCGCGATGGACACTATGACGGTCAACGGGAAACAACACCCGCTCAAATCCAATGTTCAGGGGACGGCCAAAGGCAAGGCCATCGCGCTCATCGATAGTGGGACCAGTCTAGCCTATATCCCGAGCGACGCTGTCGATGTGATTTACAGCCAGTTTGGTGGTTCGGTACATGTCAAGACCACTGGTGAAGATGTGTGGTATGTTCCCTGTCTAGGACAGGTCAATCTCTCGTTTACGTTTGCGTGCGTCTCCGTTCCGTTTTCTTAATGGTCGTGATCCAAGCTAGAATACCCGGGTTAGGAATGTTGTGTATCCCATTAATCCGATGGAACTAAGTTCGCCTGTGCGGGTCACGGTCGAGAACAAACAGTATACGGTCTGCGTCAGCTCGTTTCAGCCGCCTGTCCCCGGGTTTGAGCACGACGTCGATTTCTTGTTCGGCGACATTTTTATGCGCAACGTTTACTCTGTGTACGCGTTTTCCCCCCCTCTAACCCGCGGTCATCTCACCTTTTTTTTTACTGACAGGTTCAACTTTGGCAACGGATCAACAACTCGAGATGCGAATGCCGACGCAACCGGCGCCTCGATCCAGCTCCTCTCACGCACCAGCCAAGACCAAGCGTACACTGACTTTGCAAACCAGCGCAAGACGTCACTTGCAGCGTATCCCCCACTGTTTGACCTGACCAAGCTCCACGCAAATGGGTCAACAGATGAGGGCGGGGCGTTGCAGATAGGCTAAGCGTGGTCGTCTTCCTCTTCTCTCGATGGCGACAGTCTGGTTACTGTCGGTTGTTCGGGGAGAGGTCGATGCTCGTGCAGTCTGGTACTGCATGGCAGCAGGGGTGAGCAAAAATGGTGGCACGACGTTAACTTGTCATGTAGCAGTACTATCGATGACGCTGTGCCTCCAAATGTACACTTATACACAGAGTGACGCTGATCCACCATAACGTCCACCTTTCCTCACGGAATTAATCTGATCTTCATTTACGCCCTTCGTTGACAGCTGAAGGCTTGCTCCAAAACGTTATCGTTAAAAGTTTCATATACCAGCATGTAGTGTCGCTGTAAGTCATATTAAATCTCAACAAGACTCCCCTGGTTCTGTGGTATTTGTCACCATTCCCCAAATTTTCAGTACGTTTATATTACGAACATGTGATGCCCAGACCAGAATTCTTGGCAGTGTGGTCCTACTTCCTCCTTCGCCCTCCAGTGTAACTTCATTCTAGATAAACATCATCTTTGGCACCCACGTAGGTAGTTTATCTATTCAAACCTGACCCATGTTATGTTCCCGCGACTCAAGCTGAATTTCCTCTGAATCGTCCACATATTCAACCACAGCCACACTCTGGTCTGGGGTACATGGACCATTTCCTCCCCTGGTATGCTCCTCAAGTTGAATATTTTCTGTGTTATCCACCTGTGCATCCTCGGAATAGACTTGGTCTGGTACAACATCTTCGAACGCAATGGATGAAATGGCAATATGCTGACTGGTATGCGAGATGATACCAAATCCAGTGTCACTTCCCTGCCCACGATTGTGGAGGTCTCGATCATATAGCTCCCTCACGCCTATGATGAACCGTGGCATAATAATGCACAAGGCTGTATTCCCGAACAATTCCAGGAGGGCTATCAGAATGCTGTTTGTGGTATTGCTGTTTGTTATTAAATCAATTGTGTTGAGAAGCACATTCCTAAGAAACGATGTCCAAATGGTTAGTTCGATAGCGACCAAACCAAGAGCCGAAAGAAAAGAAAAAGAGACATACATGAAAAAGTAAAGGACTCCATCTCTCATAAGCAATTGCATATACCTGTTAGGTTGCCACTGTTTTGTCGCTCGATACATTGCAGCTGATTGTTTCGTGGTTTGTATAACAGCAAGGGCAAGAAGCATTGTGCCGAGAAGCAATCGCGGGATGAAAACAGACGAAGTGTAGAATGACGGGAGATTGTTGAACGAATAATTGCAAAATGAGACATCGAGGAGTTCGACAACTGTGACTGCAAAAGATATAAAATGAGACAGAGGACATTACAATGAGACTGTAAAGTGGCATATCCAATTATTGCAGCATACCTGAGAGGTAAGTAGGGCGGAAATAGATCTGCCCGAAAACCACAGAGACAATGAGTTGAATCACGAGAATAAGCAAAAGGGATACAAGGACGATTTTTGATCTTGACCATATTGCATATACACGAAGGGTCATCACTACTGGAATTCAAGATTCGATTAAAGAACCGCATCATCTCACGCTATGGTCACTTACAGTCAGCTGCAGTGAGAAACACAAAGTACCCGCGGTTTATCATAAAAAACATTATACTGCCTTTAGATATCCATGCAGCGACAACGTGAACGATAACCGATTAAAGTACCTACAACTATTGACCAGTCTTCACTATAGTTCAGGATATAATTTTTGAATACGTACGTCTATTGTAACATTTGCAAAGATCGTTGGTGGAATTGTGCGTAATGACAAGAAATACTGACTTTCTGTGGGCCTGGAACGAAGGTGCTACTGACTGCATATATAGAATTAGTTAACGTTAAGCGATAACCTCCAATTTACATATTTCCAAACTTACATAGAGACTCCAAGCTGATGGAGACATGGGCGATTTGCTGAACATCTCTTGTACGAATTGCGATAACAGTTGTGTACTTACATGGCATATATGAAACCTACATAGCGCACCTATGAAATCATCGATTTTGATATGAACGCCAAAATTGTCTCGTAAGTAGTCTTGCTACGTACCAGGAGATATAACGCCGTCACCATGTGTGCTGTCAGGAAATTTGCACCACGAGGGTTTCCGTGTTTCTTTCTTGCCCAGATGTAATTTATCTCAATTCACCGTCGGCTCTCAAATAAAACTTCAAGAGATGGACGACACACCTCCATTGGAAGAACGAGCACTGTAAGAGTAAAACAGAACGGTCAGAAAAATCTGTGGACGAAGTACTATTCTACCACATCTCACTGTAATCATATGCGACCACAGTGATTCCGGCAACTGTCACAACCCTCGTTTGTAAGTACTCTCAGAGGTGAGAGGTACAGGCGACCGTACCAGTCACATAATTATCAATCTGAACAAACTCCATAGCAGATTGGAGGTAAAGAGACATGGTTCCAGGTGGCACCTTTATGGGAGGTCGCAGCGTTAACAGAGTAAAAGAGTCGGGGAGAGGGTGAGGAACCTTAGGTTCCTCAGCTAGTGAGCTGATATATCCTGACTCTTTATCCCCATATATCAATGATTTCTTTCGAGGGTTGATATTGACTATTGGCGATATGTGATATCACGACCGAATGTTCAATAATAACGGGAAAAAACAAACCGTCGGGTTTGTCATGTCGCTCGTAGCGCACGCCGCATCAATGAAAATTGGATGCTGGTTTTCATTTCGGACTTACTTTGCTTAGTTTGGACAGAAACCTCTCTGAAACCTTGCTAAGGGAGATTGGGGGCTGTTTGGCATCATGGTCTGATAGCAAGCTAAAAATTGTCTAGGACCTACGCTAGCAGGGACCCCCATTGCACCACAGCATGGTTCTAGACTATTAAACTCAGATAAAATCCGATTTTTGTTGTTCGCTTGTTCTATGGTTCCATGGCGTCCACTTCATTCCTGGTAGCACAGATTTAGATCAACATGATTAATTCAACTTCTAGCATCAAATCCCACAGAAAATCTATGTAACGCATAGATGCGGGGGGGATAGTGCATACAAATGGACGAGTACAAGTCTTTACTTGCCACAAGCTTACGAAGCAAAAGTATTTTGACTCTTCAATTTGATTTGTTAACCTGCTAGTCCTTGATGCATGATGACTCATGAGTTTGTCAAATTTCATTATCATGCACTGGGCATAATACGTTTCAAGCTATTGTACGTTTCGGGACATAGCACTCATTCATCAACCTTGCTTGGGGTTTCTGGGGTATAGGATGACTGGGGCTGGGAATGTACAATTTCGTAAACAAGTAATAATAAACGGGAATTGTTGCACTGCAAAGGTTACAGGCCCGGAGTGCGGTGTGTATACATACATTTCCGTCAGTTTGGAAGCATTGGTCGTCAAGAAAGGTGTCTACCGCAGCAAGCGGCATTTCCGAGCTATAGGCCCTGCTCATAAAATTATTCTGTGCTATTGCGATATGGACGAGTTACATACTTATTTTGAGCTCCATCAGGATGTTGATGGCAGGGCGAACAGATGCTGGGATGCCCTCATTCTCACAGCCATATGCACTGTATGGAACATATCGTCGTCAGGCAGCGACGATCTCATATGATGGAGTATCCAAACGCTTTCCCATCTTACAGCCTCTCGCGTATATATAGACCGTCATGTACCAGAGATAAAGAACTTTTCTCTGGATAACCAGACATCACTCTACACACGAACTTGAACGACGCTGCCCTAATCCGCAGATGCAGCCACGACCCGTACTTACAATACCTAGTTTCAAGTTCGACGGGGTAAAACGTCCACTGATTTTGAGTAGCATCAATTTGTAATTCGGTATCCAAAAAGATGCCGAGAATTAGCATTACCTCTGCCAATATCAGAAAATCCGACCTTATCTATGATTATAACGACTAATATGGAAACGGCGTTCCGGAAGGAGCCCAGAACAGAACTTTGACTCCGCATCATCAAAGGTACAAGTATTCATGGACGGTCTGGTTACCAGACCAATATGGTCCTACGAAGTGGTAACTAGTCCAAGTACACAATGCATGCACTTTGCACACAGAGACCAACTAAAAGCAACCAGCACCATCATTCAAAGGAGTGGTGAGTGCGACATTTCAATCACAATACATCTTGTCACTTCAAAATACCCCCTGGTGGCCTCTCTACAGGGTTCATCTCCGCTGATGTTCTCAGGTCCGACCTCCGACTAAAACGTAACAGTAGTCCAAGCCTCCGACGGATCGTGAACACACCAGATGGGTTCACAGTAATTGCTAAATCAGATGCCTCGAGTAAGCTTATCATATTGCCTTGTAATGACTATACTGCCTTGCTTAGCCACTAAGCCAAAGGCAGAGACACTGAATACTTAGTGTTCAGTCCTATAAACAGTATATGCATTAGATACTGAGATGCTTCAAGCAGGTGCACATGGGCAGTGCCTGTTGAGAACTGGCTGGACTAAGGAGGACTAGTTCTCATCCACAGGTCATCCGAGCAGAGCAGCCTGAGCCCAAAGATGGAGCCACAGTGAGTGAAGATGGGAATCAACAAAGAAACAAGGCCAAAAAAGGCCAAGTGAGTAGCTCTACATGCAAGGAGTGATACTTTGCTTAAGCAAAGTTTGCCCATATATATGGGAAGAGAACAGGATTAACATTGATGTCGTCCTGAGAATACAAGTGATGCCAGCACGTACATAGCATGTACAGTTCACAAAAATGACAAGGAAAGCCCAAAGGAATTTAAAGTTTCAAACCAAAGTCACAAGATGTTTAAGGTAGGAGGGGAGAGGAGGAGGGCGTGCGAACCGGGGGAGCGCCGGAACCACACCCCGTGAGACCCCATCGGCAAGGTTGTCCTTCGAGGCCACCCATGCAACCGACAAGACGATAGCATGGGCCCGAAAAGTCGACATGATATGATGGAGCACCTCATGCTGCGCACGACCGCGTGACCGGCCTACAGACAAGGCCCTCACCACACCTTGATTGTCCGAGTGAAAGCGCAAATGACGGTTGCGATAACCTGCATGAACGAGGGTGCGTAACCCG
>JBBPJU010001504.1:0-11538 GCA_038088875.1 Austroboletus festivus | reverse complement strand
ATTGATGGGAAAAGAAGAAGGGATAACAGAATTATAGAGGAAAGGGCGGCTAGCACAGAGGGGGTCAAAGTGGGTTTGATCAGAGTGTGCCACCGTGAAGTCACCAGGGGGAGGTGTGATAGAGACAATAAGCGATAGTACAATAGAAGGCGTGCTCTTGTTTATGTGATTGACAGAAGTGAACCCATTGGCTTGGTTCAAAGATAGAAAGGTGAGAGAATTGGCAAAGTTTCTTTTTCTTTTGTTTATTGAGTTTGTGAGAATTGAGAGTAAAGTGATAGAAGTCAAGGTGGCAGAATGGTTGTTTTGGATGCATGTTCAGAGAGAATGAAGGTTTTTATAGTTTTTCAGAATTGAGTTGGCGTTGGTGAAGTTCCTTTCTGATTCCCAAGTGTTTTCCAAAGAGGGATATCCTTTCCATTGGACAAGATATTGTCGGTGAGCTGATGGACCCCTATGTGCCACGATTTGATCAATTTCATATTCTTCTTCATTATCTATCTCCATTGGGGGAGGTGAGGTAAACGGAGTTCCATACTCTTCCATTTGAGTGAATGGGGAAAGAAGAGAAGCATGAAAGACGTTATGAATTTTCCAGGTGGATGGTAACTTCAGTTGGTATGTGAGTGGGAAAAGAACCTTAATGATTTCAAATGGTCCTTCCCATCTAGGGGCAAGCTTTCGAGAGATATATGGGATTTTTAAGTTTTTGTTTGATAATCAAACCTTATCCCCTATCTTCCAGGGTTTAAAGTTTGATCAGGTTTTCTTCATCATCGATTGTTGCAATAAGATAAGGGCTGCTTTGGCTTCTTCTCTGGCATTTTCTAGGGTTTTCAATCAGTTTTCTGTGGCAGGGAGGAAGGTTTTTCCAAGTGGGGGGTAAGACCGTGGTTCGTAGCCCATCATGGTGAAGAATGGGGTTTGTTTCATGGCAGAGTGAGTAGTGGAGTTGTGATGAAATTCTGCAATGGGAAGTAGGTCCGTCCATTTGTTTGGTTGATTGGTGCAAAATATCCACAAATAGTTTTCCAGCTCTTGATTTACTCGTTCTGTTTCTCCGTCGGTTTGGGGATGGTAGGCAGTGGAGAGGGCAACATCATATTCGAGTAGACGGGCGAGTTCTCTGGTGAATGCTGAGGCGAATTGGGGGCCTCTATCAGAGATACATTTATCATGGAGTCCGAATCATTTAAACACCTGATGAAAGAAGAGGGAAGCTATTCCTTCGGCAGATACCATTTTGTTGGTTGGGATGAAAATTACCCCCCAAGTAAGCCCATGGTCGACCACAACCATAATGCTATCAAAGTGTCACGCACCATGTGGACTACCCATGGAGGGCCACCCCTTTTCCTCATGAAGGGGATAGACCATGGCTAAATGGCAACATCGCCACTGCCGCCTATGAAGGGAATGAGGATGGACGACCGACATTCTGGGGAGGAGAAGCGGAAGAAGCTACTTGGGGAGAAGAACCCTTAGGGGACTTCATCCCTGGGTGGTGGAACATCCAAGCTCCACCTCTCAGACTGGAGGAGACCGCACCTGCACCAGAGTGGCCCACAGATGCCGCATGGATGTGACACATCCATGCCATAGATTAAATCGTACGAACTCTATCTTCTTATCTTTTACTCTTCGGACTATCTTTTCATTTTGATCGCACTCTTACACCTGTGCGATCTCCATTCCCCTCACATATGACCACCTTTATCTACCTTCCCCTTTGCCCTGAGGACAGTCCCCCACCTACCCATGATCACTTCCTATGATTGTGGCAGTTCCCTCTATCCCTATAAATACGACTGCCTTGTACAGTAATTCCCTAACTAGATCTATGTTTAATCTATGTGGTATTTGGTTCCCCTGCTATCCCTGAGTGAGGGCCGCAGTCAAGACTTCTCCATTATCCTGGATTTCTATCAGTCTCCTGTCTACTGCTGAGTGATAGCTGAACAACTCAGACAGATTACTTGTGTCTTGATCTATACCTGTAGATCGTGTCACACAAAGCCATTGCTAGGGGGTAGATCGGTAATAAGGTCTACAGAGATAGTCTGGAAGGGGCGATTTGCAGATGTAGGAATGGGGGAGAGTGGGGGAAGTGTTGGATGGGTAAGGACTTTGTTGGCTTGGCAGGTGGGACAGCTGGCAATGAAGCGGCAGATGAAGGAGGTCATCCCTGGCCACCAATAGTCTTTGGAGAGTGTCTGGATGGTTATATTGACCGCTATGTCCGCCCACGGTGGAATGGTGTAGAGAGTGAACAAGGGGGTGATAGGCAGATTCTGGGATGTATAGTCTTTTCTGGTAGTATAGTTTTCCATCGTCATAAGTCCAATCTCTAGGAGAGGAGTGGGGTAAGGGGAGTGTGACTCCATCATCGAGGTGTTGTAGGGCTTTTAGTACAAGGGGATCAGATGGAGTAGAGGTGGTGATTTTCTCTTGGAGGGCTAAGTCTATCTTCCTGATGAAGAGATCGTCAGGAAGTAAGAGGAGATCATTGTTGTCATTGGTGGTAGGGGGTAAATCTTTTCGGGATAGAGCATCGGCAGGAAAAAGATCTTTTCCTGGGACATGGTGGAAGGTGAGGTCGTAATCTTATAGGAACAATTGCCATCGGGTGTGTCAACGAGTGAGTTTGCGTGGTTCTTTGAAATAGAGTAGATTTTTATGGTCTGTTAAGATAGTGACTTGATTTTTTATTCCTCATAAATAGTGTCTCCAGTCCTCCAAAGCATGGATAACGCCTAGTAATTCCTTGTTGTAAATATCATAATTCCTTTCGGCAGGCAATAACATGGATGAGTGATAAGCATAGAGGTGGAGATCTCCATTGCCATCCTTTTGCATGAGGATTCCTCCTGTAGCCCATAAAGAGGCATCAGTCATCACATAGAATGGTTTCTTTGGGTTGGGGATGGATAGGACTGGTCGACTAAGAAAGTGTTTCTTTAGCGAAAGAAATGCATTGTTTTCTTTGTTGGTCCATTGCCAGGGTTGGCTCTTTGTGGTGAGGGTGACTAGGGGATGACAGATGTCAGAGAACCCAGGGATGAATTTTCGATAGAAGTTGCAGAATCCCAAAAATGATTGCACTTCTTTTACTGTTGTTGGGGGAAGCCATCCTTCGATTGCTTTCAGTTTTGTGGGATCCATGGATAGTTCATCTTCTGATATGATCATCCCTAGGTAGTCTACTTTTGATGCATCAAAAGTGCATTTCTCCAACTTGAGGTATAGTTCGTGTTCCATCATCCTTTGTAGAACTTTCTGAGTTCATTCATCCTGTAGGTCTTGAGAGGGGGAATGGATGAGGAGGTCATCCATATAGATGATTAACCATCCCTGTGCTATATAGTCGGCAAAGATGTTGTCCATGAGGGCTTGAAATGTAGTGGGGGAGTTACATAGACTGAAAAACATGACTGTTGGTTTAAACAGTCCAAATGGTGTGATAAAGGTGGCTTTCCATCTGTCTTCTGGTCTGATCAATACATTGTTGTATCCCCATCTTACGTCCATCTTGGTGAATACTTTGGATCCTTTACCTTGTCCATTAGATCAGATATGAGGTAATAGGTAGGTGTTTTTGACTGTATGAGAGTTTAGGTATCGGTAATCTTGGCAAGGTCAAAGTTTACCATCCTTCTTATCGACAAAAAAGAAGGAGGAGGCCTGGGGGGATTCTGAAGGTTTGATCTTTCCAGCAGCAAGTTGTTCATCTAGGAATTTCCTACATGCTTCGCTTTCAGTGGGGTTAAGAGGGTAGTTTTTAGCTCGTTTCGGAGTAAAAGAGTCATCCAGATTGATCTGATGATCATAGGGTCAGGATGGTGGTACTTTGTGGGTGGCTTCTTCGGAGAATACTTTTTTATATTTTTTGAACTTTTCTGGGAGTTTTACCTCCTTTTTCTCCTCATTGATTGCTAGTTCCATAGATATAGTGGTTTTCCTGATTTCTTCAAAGTCTTCCTCATCTCCACAATGTTGGATTACTACTTCTTCAGCGGGGTGAGTGAGATTACAAGATAGGTACTTGACTAGATATCTTTGTGGTTTGGTATCATCTTTTTTTGCTGGGGTTCTTTCTGGGATAGATAGGTGTCCGGTTGACCAGTTGATATTTGGGTTTACTTGTTTTAACCAGGTCATTCCTAGGATGATATTTGTTTTTCCAAATCCGATGATGAGAAAGGTCCATTTCTCTTTTCTCCCAGATATTTCTATCTCCATAGTAGTCTTATAGCGTATTTCTTCTCCAGCGTTCTTTGTCCCATCTGCATTTATGGCATTCCTGGGTTGTCTGAGTCGTTCCAAGGAGAGTCCATGTCTTCTGGTGAATGATAAATCTATGAAGCAGTTGGTTGCTCCACAGTCAACTAGGGCTCGGATTTTTATCGTGGTTCTTCTGTCTAGGTTATGTACAAGAATTGGGATTTGGATTGCATCAGGATCGTTTGATATTAGTACAGATGGAAGTCTAGGGAGTCGTGACACGATAGCACACCCCTTTCTTAAAAACCCTTTACTTTGGCAATTCGAGTGATCATTTCTTTAGAAAGTGTGGACTGGACTTCCATCTTGGCGACTGTTTCTTTTTTTACCTCATCATCTACTTCCATTGGTGTATAGTATTCGTCATACACCTGTTTCAATACCATGAGAAGGTCATCTTGATTAACCTTTTTCTCGCTAGTGAGTTTCTTTACATATTCATCGGCTACTCCAATTTCTTCTTTTACTTCTCGTACTTTCTCCTGAGGTTTTGCTTGTGTTCCTCGGCTATCCTTGTTTCCCTGATTCTGACCCTGAGGGCGATCCCTCGGGTGTTTTCTTGTCGAACAGCCAACTCGATGACATATGAAGCATTGGTTTTCCCTTATATGCTTGGCTTTTTCAACTGGAGAGAGTCTGATGACATTGACATCCATGGCATTTGGATCGCGGCTTCTTCCTCCATTTTCTCCTCCAGAATAGGAGAGCTGGTTCCCTCTTAGATCTCTTTCTCTTTCGATTTGTCTTATCCTAGTATACAATTTATCGATCCAGGACTTCAGAGTGTCTGGTTCCCCTTGTAGGACAATGGAGGAGGAGATGTCAAAGTTGAGTCCTTTGATGAACCATTCACACAGTGCTCCTTCGCTCTTTTCCTTGGAGTTAGCTGCTTCAAGTTGGAAATCCTGGATGTATTCCTGGAGGTTAGCCATAGTAGATGGTCCACGCTTTATATGCATCTGGGTTAACTTTCTTCTGCTGTCTTTGTGGGATTCTTCTGATATGAATGAGTTCGAGAAATCGATAGCAAATGTTTCGTACTTGTATTTCTTCTTTTCTTCATCAGATCTGGAGTTGTGAGCAGTATACCATCCTTCGGCATACACTCTTCCTCTTCCTTTACTCATTTTATTTAGGCAGGTGAAGATATTCTTCATCTTCGTGTCATAGAGGTCTTTGTTTAGTAGGAAATAGGCAGACATGGATAGGATCCACCATTTAGCATCTTCTGCTTTTCTGGAGAAGTCCACTGGGCATCCAGCTTGGAGTTCTTTTGCAGAGGACATTCTTTCTTTTTGGGGTGGTACTGGTATTCCGAGAGTGAAGTCTTCTTCTTCTTCTTCTACCTGGATTGGTTCTGGTTCTGGGGTGGGTGGTCTGCTCTGGTGAGACTCTGGCTCCCTTCTTGAAGTATCCTCAGATACAAATGGTAATTCAACAGGTATAGGAGATGGACTCCTTCGGGCGATGACAGTCTCTCGAGTAGTGACTGGAGAGATGGGTTCTGGTTGGCGATATGTTGGTTGTCTACTGGTGAAGGGTGGATCAGATGTCCTAGGAGTTCCGCTTCTTCCCGGGATGTGAAGATGTCAAGAAGGAACCAGGGAGTTTCTGATGGCCTCAGCTTGGTCGTCTTGTGGTTGTGGATCCGAATTGGAGTCCACAGGTACGGTGAATCTTCTGAATGAAATCTTGTCTGTTGATGGGTACCCTTCTTGATGATACAAGGGGCGATAGTTCAGCTAGATCTAATGTTACGCTAGACAAGCGTGACACCTAGTCTGATCCTTTATCGCAGTGCACACTCGGTAGTAGTGTGAAGACTAATAGAAATCCTGAGGAGATTGCTGCAGTGACTCTTTCACACTGAGGAAACTAGACACCACACTTGTGATTGCGTAGATTTAGCTGAGGTTATAAGTACAGATGGCTACCATATTTATAGTGATCCCCTAAGATATAGATCCTATATATGGAATGAAAGAGGCACTGTAGATCGAGATCCACAAATGCTACACCTCACATGAGGCAAAGAACGAGGTAGTCTGAAGATATGGTAGATGAAAAGGGGCTGGTGATGCCCGACATACTGGGTCAAAGATAAGACAATGAGGCCTCCATCAGGAGAACTGGAATATTGGTACATCAAATGGAGAGGTCATTGATGGAAGATCAGAAGTAGATCAACGACCTAAAACATTCCCAATACTGAGGTGGAAAAGGGAACTCAGCTTTTGGGTATCAAAAGAGAAAATAAGGGGTTCAGCATCTGACTTTTGACCCACTATCCTATCCACTCATCAGCCTAGGGCCAGGCTGGTTCTTCCTCTGGTGGGGAATCTAGTTCATCGACATTGTATCCATTTCCCATCCATAACCAACAGGTAGTACAGAAGCAGTCCCTCTGGTGACCAAGATAATCCCTATCCAGAATCGTAACAGTATGAGAGCTCCCCATTGATTTGGGTCTAAACTCTAATATAGGTAATTAAAGATTAATCATAAATGGAAGCATACCCTCTATCATAGATGTGGATGAAAGGAGATAATGCACACCCCATTGGATGCAGTAAGGAGCAGGACAGGTGGGGTGGCAACTCAGAGGGAGAAGAGAATGTCTACAAAACAGGATAGAAAGTGTCAGCTTAGAAAAATGGGAACAAATTCCCTCATCTGTCCATAAAGTCCATTAGATTCCTTCTGTCTCAGTCGTACCAAGGTTCATTCTCCCATTATGGGGGAATGTTTTCTTATGGGAAGTCCTTGACTCCCCAGACATCCACATCTCCATCCCACTCTTCCAAGAAGTGGGGTTCTACCTCCATGTCCCCTTCAGTAAAGGAAGAGGAAAAAGATGGCCAGTCCAGCTCTTTCAGATATGGCATGGGAAGTCTCCTCCATCATTCCATAACAACCAGTCCCCATCCCTTCCATATAATCTCCATGGATATGATCACTGATCACCCTCCTTTGAATAAATTGGACTCTATTTTAGTCATGGTGGACCATGGACTTAGCCAGGGGGCAATTTTCATCCCAACTACCAAATCAGTAGATATAGTAGGAGTAGTAAACATATTCTTTTGACATGTGTTTCCACACTTTAGACTACACTCCAAAGTTATCTCAGATAGGGGCCCACAATTTGTGTCAGCCTTCACCAAAGAACTGGCCAGATTAGTCAACTACAATGTAGCCCTCTCAACTGCATACTACTCCCAAACTAATGGAGAAACTGAGAGAGTAAACCAAGAATTGGAAACTTACCTAAGAATCTTCTGCCAAGGACAACAGGACCTCTGAAGCAAGTTGCTCCCTATGGCAAAATTCAATCACAATTTCTTGGTACACTCTGCAACCAAACAAACCCCATTTCACCTCATAATGGGATATGAACCAAGAGCTTATCTGCCAATTGGCAAAACCCCCAACCTCACTTTAGAAAATTGACTCAGACTCTTGGAAACAGCTAGAAATGAAGCATTAGCTGCAATCACCAATGCCCAACAGTTTACCCACACCTTCCCCAAATTCAAATCCTGGAAAAAGGGAGATAAAGTATGGCTATCCAATAAAAATCTTAAAACCTCCTATCCATTCAAGAAACTCAGCCCCAAAAGAAAAGGACCCTTCTCCATTATGAAAGTACTCTCACCTGTGACATATCAATTGGATCTACCTCTGACCTGGAAAATCCATAATATATTCCATGCATCCCTTCTTTCCCCATTTGTCCAAAATGATAAATATGGAATCACCAGAACTCTGCCCCTACTGGAAATCATAGGTGATAAAGAGGAATATGAGATTAAATGTATCATCAACCACAGAGGATATTCAGGGTGAAGATCCTATTTAGTTCAATGGAAAGGCTACTCCACCACTGAAAACACCTGGAAACCCAAGAACAACTTTATCTACACTGATGAGACATTAAAAGATTACAAAAAATGACATAAACTCCAATGACCAAACAATCCTTTACCTGATGCAACTTCTATAAATTCTCTCTCAAAAGAAATGGACCAATAAAAAACACACCACACTTTTCCCATATCTCAGTCTTTGAACCAAAAAGAAGAAAACATTATACACAATAATATATCAAAACCCATTCTTGCTTTTGTAACATTAATTATTGCTATTACACTGGACAAGCATGACACCTAGTCTGATCCTTTATCGCAGCATGCACTTGATAGTAGCACGAAGACTAATAGAAATCCTGATAGAAGTTCACTGCAGTGACTCTTTCACAGTGAGGAAACTAGACACCACACTTGTGATTGCAAAGATCTAGCTGAGGCTACAAGCACAAATGGCTACCATATTTATAGTGATCCTCCTAGATATAGATCACATATGGAAAGGGAGAGGCACTGCAGATTGAGATCCACAAATGCTATACCTCACATGAGGCAAGGGAATAAGGTAGTTCGAGAATATGGTAAATGAAAAAGGGCAGGTGATGCCTGATATACTGAATAGGAGGAATGGAAGATAAGACAATGAGGTCTCCATTAGGAGAAATGAAGTATTGATACATTAATGGAGAGGCCATTGATAGAAGATCTGAAGGTGATCAATAGCCTAAAGCATCCCCAATACTGAGGCAAAAGTGTGAACTCAGCTTTTGGGTATCATGAAGGAAATAAGGAGTCCATTTGACAAACTTTCTGCCCACTACTCCATCCACTCATCAGCCTGGGGCCAGGCTGGTTCGTCCTCTAAGGGTGGATCTAGTTCATCAACATTATATCCATTCCCCATTCATAACCAACATGTAGTGCAATAACAGTCCTTCCAGTGGCCTAGATAATCTTAATCAGAGATCGTAACAATTGCCCATATCACCATCCTAGCTAGCCCACCATTCTACTCCTTATTATCAATCATTCTCTTCCATTTCTTTTACCTTATGGATATCCTCCTCTTTCCATTTTAATCACCTTAAAGTTCATCATCCAAATCTCTTTCAAACTTTATTCTGACAATATCAATTTCTTCTCTCATGCTGCCATTTTCTTCACTATTTATGTCCCTTATCCTCATCCTGGTCAAAGACATATTCAATCTCCAGATCCTCCCACCCTCTTATAGAAAACTCACCTATGCCACCATTTTGGATGATCTCCAAAGGGTCACCTTATTAGAAACCAACCTCAAACTGTGAAAGCTGTCATTCCTTGTCCTGCTTATAGATACCTACTGAAGCTATGTCTTTACTTGACTCCTCATTGAAGAAAACCCACTAGAGAACCTTACTGAGGCAATCACAGAAAATCTCTGCACTGCTGAGGCACAAACACTTAATGCACTCCACTTTTACAGTCTAAGCTACTTCATCAAATGTGTCAGAACCATACCTCTCTACCTCATACCCTAGGCCTGACGGGGCCTCTAGAGCTCGTTCGGGAGTTCCAGGTCTTCTCCGGTCTAGAAGGTCAGATGTTTGGGACAACTCCTGTGATGTCTGGAGGTATATCAACAACTCTGGAGAAGGAGTGCAGGGAGTTGAGGGGAAGGACAAGGGAGTGACCAGGGAGTGGACTGGAGGTCAAAGGAATGGAGATGAGGTGGCATAAGAAGCAGGAGGGGGTGTGGAATCAGTGCAGGACTTATGTGTCATGCCCTTACAGGTTCATGTTCCACGTATTTTAGATCAGGGATAAGGAGGTCATGGGGTCAGAGGTAGGTCATGTGACCAGGGGTAATGATGAAGTCCAATTCAACTTCAGGGAGTACCTGAAGGCAACTCCCACAGAAGAGTGAACGAGGTCCAGAGATTAAGGAGATGAATGACCAGAGGAGTAGGAAGTTGAATGTGCTCAGAGTGTAAGGTGAGGGGTCGTATTTCTAGTTGATATTCATACTAAGGATCATACAAGAGATATCTGAACTTATATACAAAACAGACAAGTGTATAAGGGGAAAGTCTGAGGATGGGGTGAAAGGATACCGGAGGTGGGGAAAAGGCTATGTAGGAATGAAGGGTCCTATTCCAGGGTTATAGAACTTCCAGAACAGCATAAGAATAAGCAAAAGCCTAAACTATAAAGGAGAAACCTAAGCAATGATATCAGCACTACCAATAACTGGAGCTGTGCTACAAGTGTGATCATGGAAAGTCTGATAGTCCATGCAGGAATGGTGAGGTGCATAATAGGGTGATGGGATAAGAAGACTGGAAATGGTCAGAGTAGGCCTGGAAGGGGACTGGAGGTATGGATATGACAGTGCCCTCCATTAAGGCCAAGCCCTTGAGGCCTGGTGTGCAAGAAGGAAATGATGGGATTGGGAACAATGGTCCACCATCTGCCTGAGGGGGCCAAAGGAGCCCCTGTGGACAGAACAAGTGGAATTAGTGTTCCTTTGTTGATCTCCTCACTTACTGGTGGAGTGTGAATCACACATACAAAGTATAAAAAATGGACTTGGATGGAAAATTTTCCCAGAATGACTTGCTCTTTTTCATTCACCATGTCTCAACCTGATCCCACACAACAAGAGATCTGCACCCTCGAGAAGCAGTTAGTGGAGGTGCATCAGTGCCAGATGGAAGAAGCAGAGCAACATGAGTGAGAGGCAAGGGAGGCACGGGAGGCAGAGGAGTGGGCGAGGTGAGAGGAGGAAGAGCAATGTTGCCAGGCAGAGTTGCAATGGAGAGCAGTGGAGGAGTGCATGAGGAAAGCACAGGAGGAGGCAGCAGTGAGAGTGCAGGCTATGGGCCCAAAGGTGAGTGTGGTGCTCAATCACAAAAGAGTGCTAACTAAGAAAAAACAAGAAACAATTATTTTAACAGATTCAGAGGAGGAAAGGGGAAGGAAAAGGAAAAGGAGGGAGAAGGAGAAAGCGACAGCAGAGGAGCTGTGTGAGCGATGTATGAAGTGGGGGCTTGACTGTGAGTGCCCTCTAGCAGGATCGAAGGGGAAGTCGTGCAGGGGATGCACAGTGGCACATATTGAGTGCCAGAGAGGTGGAGGTGATGAGGGTTCGCTGTGTGGCGAAGATTGAAGGAAACAGATGAGGCCTGTGGTGGAGATTTCAGTGGCAGGGTCATTGAAGCAGACGGGGTTGGCCGAGGTCAATCTCTGAACTGCAGAGGCAACCTTCTGGGTGTTGACCCAGATGGGGGCCACCCTGGAGAGGATCATCCAGGTGCTAGAAGGGAGAAGGGGAGGTATGGAGGTGGGGGTACAGGTGGGGAATCTCCGATCGGAGATCAGAGTACAGACAGAAAACAAGAAAGAGGAAAAA
>JBBPJU010001503.1:0-11544 GCA_038088875.1 Austroboletus festivus | reverse complement strand
ATCTGAAATCGCATCCGCTGGAGAAGGGGGGAGAGGGAGAGGGAGAGAAATCAATTGAGATCATGGGGACGAAGACCAGAGCATGAGCAGGGGACACTGACTAACGAGTTGAGGGATTGCTACTGAATGCGTGCTATCGTAACCGTGCTTGACATGAACATCGATTTTTTGCGCCATCAATGCAGCCCACATGACGAAGTACGCGCAGCCGACGAGTAACGCGATGCGTCGAGGTCGTTGGAATGGGTTTGTGACACGGATGATGGAGAGCAAGATACTTATCCGACATGCCCTGAGGGAAGACAGGGTTAGTACAAGAGTCAGCAACTATTGCTCCACGATCCGGACGCTCGCAATGAAGCACGCACCAAGGAACGCAGGTAACCCCTAGGGCCATTATCCAGTCAGTGATGTTGTCTACAGGCGGTGTCTCCCCCCCGGCTACCAACACAGAAAAAGGAATTTTAAACAAAGTGAACGCTACGACTACAACGAGATGACGTTTGACCTTACCTGTCACGGGTAGTTCAAGCCAAGCAGCTACGAGACATGCCACATCCCATGAGAGCGCCAACGTCGCCCAGCCGTCTTCCCACCATAAATGGGACATGTACCAGCGATACGTTAGCCTGAAAAGCGTGGTGGCGATCGCAACACCATGAAAGGCGTACGCAATGACTAGCCCAAGAAAGAAAGGTTTGTCAGTCCCTTGTCCACGATGACGAAGCCTCAAACTTACTTTTGAGAGGGAGAGACCAGGGCGGTAGATCGATATCAATGTCCGTCATGAAAGAAGCGGACGTGGAGCAGCCCAGGGTGCGTGCCGAAACAAGTGCGCGCGGAGGGTTGAGCGGGCTTACATATGTATCTGTGAACGCACAAGATCTGCAGGATCCATCAAATCACGGCATATGAATAGCTACTGAAACTGGAGAGTGGAAGGCGACAGTTTGGACGTGTTACGAATTGAACTTTGCATGCCGGCAATCACAATTCAAAATGTTCAATCAGCACTCTCCGCACTGCTCTCCGCTTTGATACATGATCATGTTTCAGGTATCCATCGTCAAGTGGCTCGGGTATGTAATTATTGAAACCAGGATCGCCTGCGAACAACAAAGTTGACTTTGAGCCCAGTGCCTTTCCCACTCGTACCACTACCAAGTACGCCATACCGTCTACAACGCTTGAGAGACATGAACGGATTTGAAAGACGTCCATCGGCCGAGGTACCACAGACGGCGTTCCACACGTACCCAATCCTCGCCAAGACTCAAACAGAAATAGATTTATTGTAATTCGATTCGCAAGTAGCTCAGCCCTCGGTCATGACTGTTGCAAGATCACGTTCTAATGGCGGATACATTGTCCCATATAAGTACGTCCGGAACACACCTGTATAAGACGAAATATCAATCCGCAGAAACGCACCGCCCCAGCCTCTTATTATTTAGCGAGCGGAAAAACGGAGAGCGCACTCGGAGGACGTCCATCGGCCAAGGTACCATGGACAGCTTTCCACCGGTACCCAATGAAACCAGGCTCGCCAGAACTCAATGGGAACTGAATCGACTTGTTCCATCCGGGCCGCAAGCGACTCAGCCATCATGACTGTTTCAGGATCACGTTTTGATGGCGGATACTATAAAGGTATGTCTACGACTTTGTCGTTTGGGCTCGCACGCAATATAGAACATATGGATGAAATATCAATTCGCGGGAACGCCCCGTTTGGCCACTTCCTGGTCATTTGGCGAGCGGAAAAACGGGCAGATAGTGCAGTCTCGCGGCTCTAGGTCCCAGCGGAGTCATCAAATCAATGCGTAGTACGTAAGTGCGTGTTTCGTCAAAAAAAAAAAAAAAGTTTTGTGCGTGCCGCGCAGTCACCATGTCCAGGTTAGTGTCATGGTTTTAGCCTCGAACAATAGGCTGGTATTAGTATCAATCATTGAGTTTGACTTGATTCAGGTCGATTTGAGCCGCCCATAGCTTTAACCTCGTTCGTATGTATACGGATTTGGCTTTGTTCAGGTCAATTCAGGTTGCGTGCACAATACGAGCGGCATAAAATAGCCTATGATGTCGTCCTAACAAGGTCTGCAAAAGAATGTATAAATCGCTTCTTCTGCTTTAACGATGATAGCCATTCTCATGCCACAACAGCGCCAAGCTAGGAACAGCTTTTCAAATGATTATATCATGTGTTTCTAGGGTGCCCATGATGTGGGCAAGCAACGCATACCATAGTACTAGCGATACACGAGGACCATGTTGAACGTCCGTCTCGACAACCATTTTTCCATTGATCGTTGAAAATCCTGCCTTTCGCCTCGGCACCTCCATTTTAATCCTCTTCGATTCCCGCTGGTCGCCGAATCGTCGCTACATCCGCACCTGGCAACGGCCACCGACGTGCAAATGCCACCACGTCCCAACGCAGCTCCTTGACCATCTTGGCCCCCACCTTGCCCTCACTCTCCGTCGTCGCCACACGCACAAAGTCCTTGAGCATCTTAGTGCCCGCCTCCTTTTGCAGCACGATTGCAAGCTGTACGGCCCGGTGCAAGAATCCTGCCACGGTCTTGATGTCGTCTTCGACCATGTTGCGCGACGTGAGCGCAGCCGTGCCCAAACGGATACCGCCAGGTGTTTGCGCAGAGGCGTCTCCCGACACAGCATTCTCTGCAGGCGAAAAAGTTAAGTTAGTATTTACTCAAGGGAGAGGAACAGGCACGTACTGTTGATGGTGATGCCAAGAAGGTCACACACTTTCTCGACCTTGCTCCCCGTCAAACCAAGGGGTCGGAGGTCCCACAGAACGAGGTGGTTATCTGTCCCGCCTGTCTGGAGCTTGTAGCCATGCTCGACGAGACAAGTGCCCAGCATCTTCGCGTTGGCAATGACCTGGCGTGCATACTGCTTGAACTCGGGCTGAGACACCTGAAGAAGGGCCGTCGCAACAGAGGCGATCGCCTGCAAAAAAACAAGGTTGTATGATAACGCCAAAATATAAGCGCTGGGAAAGACAAACGAACGTGGTTGTGGGGACCGCCTTGACAGGCAGGGAAGACAGCCTCGTTCACACGCTTCTCCAGATCTTGATGGTTCTGACCGTCTTTCCGGAAGAAGATCAAACCTGCACGTGGGCCACGGAGGGTCTTGTGACTACCCATAGTCCATTCAGCTACCCAGCCTGTAATGGTGAAATCATGGGTACTTACGTGGTCGTGGTGACAACGTCGCAATAGTCAAACGGATTGTTGAGCTCCTGAGCGGCGATCAACCCGCTCGTGTGCGCGATATCTGCCATTAAATAAGCGCCCTCCTTGTCACAGGTAGCCTTGAGTGCGGCATAGTCCCAGTCGCGCGGGTACGCAGAAGCACCGCAGATGATGAGACGAGGCTTGAATATCTTTGCCTGCTTGTCCAATGCGACGTAGTCGACCAGTTGTGTCGCCGGGTCAAGACCATAAGGGAAAGACTGGAAGTAGATTGACGAGGCGGTCATTTTCTTCTTGGCGGTCTGCCGGGGACGTAAGGAGCCGGAACAAGTCGGGGATCATGGGGACGTACGTAGTAACCGTGGGTGAGGTGGCCACCATCCGGCAGACCCAGACCCATGAGCCTGTCTTGGGGCTGAATCAAGGCCGTTAGGGCCGCAAAGCTAGCCAAAGCTAGTCAATCGAGACCTCATCAGGAGACACGCAACCTACTTGGCCGTCTATACGAAGGAGGGGTTAACTGGGTCGGAAATGGGACATGGAAGGACATACGCTTCCGGAATAAGGTTGCACGTTGACGCCCCATTTCTCGGAATCGAGGTTGAACGCCTGAAGGGCGCGCTTGCGGCACAGATTCTCGAGCTCGTCAATCCACTCGTTACCGCCATAGTACCGTGCCCCGGGTAGACCCTCGGAGTACTTGTTGGTCAGGATCGAACCGTTGGCTTCGATGGCGGCACGGCTGGTCAAATTCTGCAATTGGAATGTTGGGAAGTGCGATACTTTTTTTTTTTTTTTTTTTTCTCAGTGTACTCACCTCTGACGCGATGAGTTCGAGACCGGAAAACTGCCGCCAAGTCTCCTTGTCGATGATGTTTTGCACCTGAGGATCGATCTCTGACAAGGGTGCGTACAACATCTTGTTCTAGCACTGTTCAATGGGTGTTAAGACCCTCTATGGATACGGGGACGCACAAAGGTGGGAGTGTTTGCGGTGGCCATGGCGCGTAATTGTCGGATGCCTTGCTTGGTAGAGAGCGGACGAAGGAAGAGAGAGGCACGATAGAACATTTCCGAGCCTGTCCAGTGCAATCAAATTTTTCGTCTGAAATCCCGGATAAAGCCGACAAACGACGAGAGAGAGAAAACAGAGCCCTCGTCCCAACTCTGGAGCGGAATAAAAAGGAACCCCTTCTCGTCAGTTACGCGACTCCGAGTCTCACCATCATATATAAGTACGGTAAAACATTCCGGAACCGCTATTCACACACGACGGCAAATATAAAATATACTCTCAAGTAAGCGCAGATCTCACTCCTTTCGTTTGATCAAGCCAAACCGTTTCTTGTTTCGCTTGGCTTCCATGCGTCTCAGCACCTCTTTCTCGATCTCTTCTTCACTTTCCTTGGGTCCCATCGTATACCATATCACGGTCAACATCCCAATGACGGCCGTGAGCACACATCTTATGTAGCATGTCAGACATGGAAACCCGTACGTCTGGAGAGAGGTGCACTCACCCGGTCATGGCCAAAATACCCTTTGGTCGCCAGCCCATCAGCTGGGGCCAAGGACCCAAAGGCAGCCCAGACAAGTCCGTCGTGGATGCGTGACCGGCGGCGTTTCCTGAATTGGGAATACCAAGCGAAGTACACTGATCGTATAAGAACGATGGGACGCGCGCTCCACCTCGCTCCTGGACCTGAAGCGGTGCTTCGATAAATTGCACCGCAAGGCCAGATTCCAAATGCCATTCAATGTGACCTAACCAATCGTGATGAGCTACTTCACGGGTATCGCTAAAGAGACGTACAGTGGAAAAGCCATGCTCCAGGATTATCTGCAACGACTTGAAGGGTGACGGATGAGCCACCCGGAATGGTGACCGTATCGCGACGCATTGGATTAGCTTGCCCCTCAATCAATGGAGGGTTCAGTGTAGGATCACTCGAGGTATAATCTTGAGCGCGATGGATAATTTTGAATTGGTGTCCGTGAAGGTGACTGAGACATGGAACTCAGCAACGACACTTGGAGAAAAAAAGCCATCGTACAATGGATGTGACCCCGTGTCAGAATTGTTGACGACAATATTGACGACGTCGAGATGGTTGAGCATGATGCTATACGGTCCATACGCCTCTTGGACGGTTGCATTATCACCGAGCGTGAGCGCGGAGATGATGGCGGGAACGATAGGCGTATTGTAGACATAACCATCGAGCATGGCATGGTTCGTGCCATCATTCATAGTCTGAAAGACGACCTCCAATTCGACCGTTTGGGAGGTTACGTCTTGGGGGACTGAAACGACTGGCACCAACGCAGTATCGTTGGTCATGACATAACTTTGTATAGGACCCAAGTCAGTCGTGCTTTCTCCAGCAGCATATGTGATGGAAGAGGTGACGTCTATTTGTGCGTGTCGGTCGATGAACCGGAACGAGCTAGGAGCGATACGTACTGGTCTGCAAAGTAGGGGGCACGACGTCAAACATGGTGGTGTCCATGTTGGCATGGATCATCCAGTTGGAAGATGTATCATTGCGGGCCTGTACAAGTATAGAGTAGCGCTGTGCGACAGAGACGCTTAGTAAATCTATGGGGTATTCCTGGGTGTCTGTCTGCAAGAGCAATGATGATGGGTCAGCGCGACAAAAAAAGGTCGTTGCAGATAATAGACTTGCCCCGTCCGCCTCGATGATGCGCATTTGGTGACCGTCGATCCAAAAGTAGAAAGCGACAAAGGCGGCGGTGTTTATGATTCTGAGACGATAAGTCCGACCGGGAACAAAAGGCAATGTGGCATTCTCGTTGAACCCTACCGCCGAGGAGGGGGATGTACCTGCCATTGGAGGCAGGTAGGACCCATTTTGGGCAAAGTATATCAAGCCGGATTCTAAGGGGAGACAAGAATGGTGTTTGCCACATAGTAGAAATAACCTTACGTGGTATAGGCTCGTTGCCATACGGGTTTTCTCGACTGACGAAGCTTTCCATCAAGACTGCGTGCTCCTGGTGATACCAGTCCCCAAGAATGATTGTAAATTCTTCGTCGTACTGGTAAGTCTCGTTGTCTGGATGCAACAACAGAGGAGTACGAAAGCCGTCGACATATTGACCCTGGATATCGGTCAGCGGGGGGTACGTCTAATTTTTTTGAACATCGCACGTATGCGTGTGCGTGGGCCCAATAAGTACCGTGTTGGCCAGAAGTATTGATGGGGACGACATAATCAAAAGTTTGTCCGGGAGGGACGCCACTACTGGGGGATGAGCGCTGGGGCCAGGGAGGGCAGAGCCAAGCATACCATTGGGACACGCCGAGTGCGCCGTCCATCCAGCTGGTGGAGTTGAAGAACATGCCATGATGGTGGAGTGTGGTCGGCACGTCGATCGAGTTGGTCAAGTGCAAGAGGAGCGAGTCGGAGGTGTTGACGTCGAGCGGAGGGAGTCTGTGGGAGATGTCAGAGGAGGAGGGCAAAGAGGAAGACGATCACGCACGGCCATGTGTTGTTGATGCCAATGACACGACGAGAAAATAAACCGTCTGGATTGACATTTTGAACGTAGGTCACATTCCACCAATGTTCCTGTATTCCAGCAGAGACGAGGGCGGCGAAGAGGAGAAGGAGGAGAGAAGGGAAAGACATGAACCGATCAAGAAAGACATGTTCATGGCGCTGTTTAAGAACCGGACAGGGTGGTTATCTGATAAAATATATATGATATGATATATATACATATATATTTGAAACAGGTTCCTGTGTACCTTTCTTTATCAGATAAAGTGCCATCCCGTTTGATTCTCACACCCCAAATGAATCTCTTCTCCATTACCATCTTCTTCGTCGTCTTTCGCGAGTCCCTTGAGGCAGCCCTCATCGTCTCCGTCCTCCTTGGACTCGTCGAACAGATCGTCCAAAAGGACATTTCAGCAGTCAGCACGGTCACGGACGCTGCCACGCTTGATCCCGAGCACAATCCCGCCTCCACCAATCGACGCGTCCTCAAGAAACTCAGGCTACAGGTACGCTCATAGATCACGCATACATCCTCCTCAGACACATCTCGCAGGTAATTTGTGGCACCTTGGTCGGTTTGGCCCTTGCACTCGCCATCGGCGCAGCGTTTATCGCCATCTGGTTCACTCAGGCCAAGGATCTCTGGTCAAAGTCGGAACAACTATGGGAAGGCAGGCATTCAAACATGCACCTATCACACTACCTAACACGTCTCTAGGTATCTTTGACTTGATTGCATCCTTTATGATTTTTGCCATGGGCGTCACCATGCTCAAGATGGAGAACGCGCGTGTAAAATGGCGCATCAAGCTACAGAGCGCATTCGACGGAAAGCGTACGTCCTTTTTGGACCTACCCGATGTCGCCCTCACATATTTCCCAGAGGCGGAACGTGGCGCAAAGACGAGCAAATGGGTTCTGTTCATCCTCCCCATGATCACCGTCCTCCGCGAGGGTAGGTCGTCTTCCTCGGAGAATGGTTCGCTCCTCACCACTAGCAGGTCTAGAAGCAGTCATCTTTGTTGGCGGCGTTTCCCTGGGTGAACCTGCCACCTCCATACCCATTGCTGCCATCGTCGGTCTCATCTGTGGCCTTGTATGTGGCATCATCATATACCAATTCGCCAGCAAGACGAGCAAGTACCTCTTCATTCACGCCCTACATTGACAGCTGACGTAAAATGTGATAGCTTTCAAGATATTCCTCATTTGCATGACCAATTTGCTCTTGCTCATTGGAGCTGGTCTCTTCTCAAAAGCTTTTTGGGCGTTCCAGGAAAACGACTACATCAAACTCATCGGTGCTTCCTCAGACGATGCCGTTGGAACAGGTCCTGGCTCATTCAACATCCAAGGCAACGTTTGGCACCTTACATGCTGTGATGCTGGCTCGGGCGGTTGGTCCCTCTTCAACGCCATCTTTGGCTGGCAACACTCTGCCACATGTACAAACATTCCCTTTCTCTTTCGCTCTCACGGCTGATCATTACCAACAGTGGGTAGTGTTCTCTCCTATGTCTTTTACTGGCTGGCGGTCATTGCCGTGCTCGTGTACTACAAATTCAAGGAGGTAAGAAATCCAAGATATTTGTTTTTCAACCATATCATGACTTGGACAGGGACGTACGACCATCTTTGGATGGGAGTCGGCCAACGGAAAGCGTAAACGTGAGCAACGTGAAGCCAACGCCGTGAGTGAGGCCCGAATCGAAGCTGACAAGGCGTAAGCGAACTGGACAGGGCTGCCGATGCGTGACCTCGTATACCTTGACCGTTTTTGTACATACAGAGCTTATCCTTTATTTTCCGGAATCGAAATGTTGTGAATGCGGATTATCTTGACGAGCTGCGAAAACTGTTACATTGAAATCGACTATAGACAAGATACAGCATGTGAACAGCGATATAGGACATATACACATACAAGTCCATGCCGAGCAGATAAAAAGTAAAATGAAAAGATCACCAAGATAAGCCCGACAAGTTGGCTCAACGCCGTGCTCGTAGTCCACTCGTTCCTGTTCACCCACGGCAGCATCCAGCTACACGGTCAAGTCCAACTGAAAGAGGCAATACAACAGCGTCGCGCTTTTGCAAACTGGACACTCGGACTTTGCCACGATCGCCTGCGTAATACACCTACCCACACAACAAAGTTTGATATCACGCATCCACATCCAAGCAACGCGTACCTTTTACAAAATACGTGTCCACACATGGTCGCCGTCACGTCCTCGCACGGATCCCGGAGGCAGATGCGACAGTGCAACCGGTGTTGGGACCCTCGCAGTCTCACGTCGTTTGTCCCTTGGCTTGGCATGGGTGCCTCGTGGCTGCCGTCGTTTGCCGGCACGCTCACGGACGCACTGAGCGACGATTCGGACGAGGACGCAGATTCCAATCGGAGTGGTGTCCGGCCCGACGAATGCGAGCTCGCGCTCGTCGCAACCAAGATGGCACGGTTCTCTCGGATATAATCTGGTATCCCGTCGGCCGAAACGAACACGACCGATTGGTTCGATGACATCAGACTCGGGGAGCTTTGTGTGCTAGAGATTGACAGTGCATGATAAATCACGACGTTGGTGTCAGTTTTGGGTTCATAGGCACGCCGATTCGGAATTGATACGCGTGGGGACTTCTTACATACCTATCAGAAAACGGCTCCGCGGATGCAGACGTTGCTGGCGACCCTGGCACGTCGTCGTCGTCGTCGTCGTCGTCGTGACTCGCATGGGTCGACCCAGAGGCTCGCAACTGTAACCGGCTTTCATCGCTTCCATGTTCGGACGGCGTCGGCGAAGGTGATGCAAATTGGCGCAGACCAATATCCGGTGATTCCGATACCCCTCCACTGGTGACGCACGGGTCAATCACAGCCATTTTGATATCCTCATCGTGTTCGACGGGCAGCGGAGGTGACAAGAACAAGGACGACGACTCCACCTGGAGTGAGCTATTGTGAAGCCCATCACCAGGTTTAGGGGGCATGTCCACAGTCGATGACACTAGCATGTGATCAACTTGCTCCAGAGACGGTCGTGCCACTTCCTCCCGGTCTTCTCCGGTGGACATATACATATATTCTGCCGACGGAACCCCTTCTTTGGGGACCACCTGATACAACAGACACGGTTAGCGCAGTGCCAAGCAGATACCTCAAAGACCGACATTAATAGTGTCATTTTCTAGCTGGTCTGGTATGTCTTCCATCTCCGCATTCACGGCATGCGCTTCTTTGACATGCTGTGCAACGCGATGAGCTAGCCCGTTGACCACATCGACATAACGACTATACCTACCTCGTCCATATCGACCAAAGTTCTCTTACCGATGCCGCAGTGTACACACGATGGGTGGGCAGGCGAGTCTGTGTAATGCGACTCGAGATTGTCGTTTTCCACAATAGCGCCATCGCAGTCCCAACAGACCACAACTGGGTGATCCGACTCAACGTGCTAACAAAATAGACGTGATATAGCCCTTTTCTAGTGAAATCAAGTCGAAAGATCCTCACCGCGCAAAGAGCAAGATCATCAGTAAACGACTTGCCACACTTGCTACACGTAGGGTGGCGGAGGTGATGATCTTGCATCATCTCTTCCGAGCAGTTCCAAGTCTGACAGAACTGACACGAGAACGCCCGAGCGGCTTCCATGTGCTCCTCAAGTAACGTCCAGTCGTCGAACGGGGAGTAGCACATCGGGCAATGTGGTCGGAGCATTGCCGTAAGAGCTGGACAAGTGTGATTTTGAAAAGCCTCTTGGGTCTCGAATAGCTCGAAGCAAGGTGTGCAGATAAACATAGTACGACGGACGCCGGTAGATTCTTCGTTGCAAGTATTTTCGGGATGGATGACGTCCGATGTAGCCTTGCCTGTATTCGGTGGCACCAAAGGTGCTTGCTGATCTATTGAGAGTGCTTGAGCCTCCAGCGAATGGATGCAATGTTGTTCGACGGTGGTACCTTCGACATGTGCACTCGCGAGAGAAATCTCGCTCGCTGAGTGGTACATTTCTCCTTCGTCCAATGTGGAGGGTGACGATGAAAGACAAGGAGAGTCGGGGAACTCGGACTCGTTCGCTGTGTGTCGGGTAATGGCAGAGGCTGACATCTCTTCCTCGGCCCCAATCAGCTCTGAAACAGTTGATGGCGGCGAATTAGACTGTGAAGATGAATTGGAGGACACCGACATAGTGGCAGATTTGACATTATTGTTGGCAGGGTTCGAGAAACACGCCTTTTCGTGTATCTCCCTCGAGTCTTGGGTGAAGCACTTTATAGTACAATAGCTGCACCGAATGTGCGGCGTGGTTTGGTTGTGGCGTCCAAACGCTTCGAAGGTAGTAAAGCTCGTACTACAGATGGTACATTCAAAGTGGTGGTTTGCACGCTCGTGCAGGTGCCGCGTAGCGACTGGAGAATGTCTGCTATGCTTGGCATTCTCATGCTGCCGCAGGGAATTCTCTGATGAAAAATCACGATTGCAAGTACGACACTTTAGATGCTTCACCTCCTCGTGCTGCTCCCGAGCTTGCTCAGAGTCGAACTCCCGGTCGCAATAGCGGCACTCGAACGTCGCCGTGTGCTTTGCGTCTTCATGCTGCTCTCGAGCTTGCTCAGAGTCAAACTCCCGGTCGCAATAGCGGCACTCGAACGTCGTCGTGTGCTTTGCGTCTTCATGCTGCTCTCGAGCTTGCTCAGAGTCAAACTCCCGGTCGCAGTGGCGACACTCGAACGTCGTCGTGTGCTTTGCGTCTTCATGCTGCTCTCGAGCTTGCTCAGAGTCAAACTCCCGG